>RCUC01163684.1:0-40665 GCA_003697995.1 Taxidea taxus jeffersonii | reverse complement strand
GCTCCAGTGACTGGGTGGCAGCTGAGCAGATGAGAGAAGAATGAGAGGACAGTCTGGCTGGGGAACCAGCCCCATCCCACCCTCCACCCATCCCAACTCTGGTGGCCAGGGTAGCAGGATCCAAGGGCCTGAGGTTAAATTGCTTATTGCCTTGTCAGAAGGTGCCAAAGTCACATGGCCTTAATGGCCCCAAGAAACTAGGGCTCACGGTAATTATATAATTTGCCTCAAGTCACATAGCGAGGAAGCAACAAAATCGGGATTATGACACAAGTCTCCTGATTGCCAAAGAAGTGCTCTTTCTAATACAAGTACACAGAGTCCAAAGAAGAAGGCAGCCTTCTTCAGTCCCTTCTCTAGGACTAGTGCCTTCTCTAGCCCTTCTCTAGAAATGCAGAGCCTCACTCACCCTGTACCCAGGGCAGATGCCTGGTGTGAGGGCAGGCACAAGTCGGCGACAGTGAGACCCAGTGGTTCTGCATATTGTAGATACTCTGCAGATATTTACTAAGGTAAAATGAGACCTCAGGGCAGATGGGGCCTCCTGCCTCTGGCAATGTCTACAATGGGGAGAATACCTTCCAACTGGGCTTTGCTAGTGCTTTTTCAGAGTGAGTGTGATTGTCTCCACTCCCTCTCTGTCTAGGCCAGAGGCAGGGGCTGCCCGGCATGACCCTTAGAGAGTAGGGCAACCCCTGGCTAGCAGAGGTGTGGTCCAACAGCTGCTATCCATTCATTATCAGAAGTGATGCCGGTGTGGACCATGTGCTTCTTAGCGCTTCTATGGCCAGGGTAAACGCCCAATGGCCCCAGCTACGGTGTCTGAAATCCATCACTACATTTGCTCCGAGCCCACCCTCTCCCTGGGCTACTCCCAGCTACACCAGGGCAGGGGTATTAAAGTTGGTGCATTCCTGGGATGTCTGAGACTCCTCTAATGGCAAGAAGACTCCCAATCTTGCCAGTCTTTCTTAGAACTGTGTTACAGACTAAGGCTTTCCACCCAGCCTTCCTTCCTTTCCTCCCCTCCTCCACATGGGTCAGACCTACACCGCAGTCTGATGTTTTCCTAGCTGCCCCAGTCCCCTCCCCATTTCTCCTCAAACCTGTCTCCCTAGTAAATCTCTTGCACATGGGGAGAACCCAGACTAACACTCCAGAGAAGATGTTGGATGGTAGAAACAAGCCAATCTTCCTAGATTCCCTGTGTCACCCGCCTCTCAGCTCTGGAGTCCAGCTCAAGGGACAGGATCAAAAGCAGCTTCCTCTGGGCTGGCAGGGGAGCCTGGGTACAAGTCTTGGTTCTATTAAATTCCACAAGGACACAGGCTTTGTCTCCCTGGGTCACTGGTGGGCCCCCAGTGCCCGGCTTGTATTCACTTCCCAGTTAAGTATCTGGGAATGAAAAGTATTTTCACTACGAGTAATTATTATGTCTGTTGACTTGCTTATCATCTGTCTCCCCGACCAGGAGGCAGCTCCAAGGGGAAGGCCCTTTGTCTATTTCACCTTTCTCTGTATTGTACCCTAGAGCCCCGCAGAGTCCCTGGCACATTGGAGATGCTCAATACATATTTGGCAAATGAATTAATGAACACACTAATTGTGTGAAGCCCAGCCAAGCTCTCTTCCGGGAGCCCTGGTTTTCTCACAGAAAATGAAGGATGGATGGGAGCAGACAGTTCCTGAACAGTAAGTGCAAGTAGCTAATAATCATTTCGGAAAATGTTTAGTCTCGTTAATTACCAAGTCAAACTAACAACTGGATATCACTTTTTCTCCATCAAAATAGTAAAATTTGTTATTTTTTTTTTTAAGAAAAGGGACAATACTCAATGCTGATAAAGGGTTCTAGAAAACTATTTGGGGTTATGTATCAAGAGTTCTAAAATATTCAGACCTTTTGGTCTTAGAATTCCATTTCTAAGATTCTATTCTAAGGAAATAATGAGAGTTGTGGGGAAAGATTTATGCACAGAAATGTTCCCTAAAGCATTATTTATAACAGTGGGCAAATGCAAGAAATTTAAACAATAATGTGACCAGGCTAGAAAAGCACCAGGCCCTTCACACATATTTCTAATCTTCAGATAAGCCTGCAAGTTGGGCACGAGAGCCTCTATTTTACAGATGGGACTTGGAGGTTATGTGACTTGCCCAAGGTCACACGGCTAAGTCAGTGGCAGCAGAGATTCAAACTCAGGTCTGTTTGATGGCCTGGTGTCACCTCTGACACCAAAGGGCTCGTTAAACGAATTATGACAGTTCATATGAAGGGATGTCAGAGAAGTACTCAAATGTTTTCCAGACTCGTTAGTGATGGAGGGGAAGTGAATTAAGCAAATTATATACAAAGTCATGATCTAAAATATGGGGAAAAGGAAGATATATATAAATATAGATAGATAGAGGTATAGATATATAGATATAGGTACAGATATCAATATAAATATCGATATCTATCTATCTACATATATCATGACATAGATGAAGAACGAGCAAGTCACAACAAAATGGTTTTGGGGCTCATCTCTGGGTTGAGAAATTATGAGGGATTCAAGACTTTTTCTTTAAATTTCTATGTATTCTGGAACTTTTCCAAACTGAACCTCTGTTATAAACAGATGTAAAGCCATAAAAACTGTAAGTAGGCAGAAAAGAAGAATCATGTAGGCGGTTGAGGGCATGAAGACTTCCTGACCTTCCCAGCTCCAGACAAACTCCTCCCTGAGCCCCACACTGTGAGGGGGAAACAGTAGGTTGTATGGATACTATGGGCAGGGTCGGCCCCCACGTGGTGGTCCTGACCTTCAGCCAGACAGACATGGGCCATGCCGCTCTGTCTCAACACTCTGAGCCATCCCCTTCTTGGATCCAACCTTCTAGGGGCCTCCCCTGGGGTTAGAGGGACCGCCTTAGTGACAGTCCTGGAGACAGACACACGTGGATCTAGCAAAGGGACCCAGCAGCAGAGGCAGCGGCCATCAGCTCCTCCCACCCCCGAAATGCCGAAGGGTCTCAGGCAGGCTTCTGTTCTTCCCATGTGTGGATTCTCTCGCCGCAGGCGTTGGCTCTCACAGGGACCACCACCCTGGGAGAAGCCTACAGGCACGTGCCGGTGGGCAAACGCTGATTTCTCAGTGCTCCTGCAGTGCCCGCTTGCCGTCTCAGCCACCAGTGTTTTGGCGGCTCAGGGCTGAGCTCTGTGCCAAATTTACTTTCCACCCTGAGAACCAGAAAGCTAGAAACTGATTCTGAAATCCTTTCTTTCTCCCTCCCTAAAATTCTATGTAAAAACTCGCATTTCTAATTTCTTAATTTGATTGCTTATCATTTATTATAAAACCTCTGAAATCCCTTTGAAGCGAGTGTGTGCAGCGAGGGCTGGCGGAGCAGTTTATGACTCAGAACTGGGCGCCTTCCTCACATCTGAGCTCTCCCAGGCATCCCCTGCTCCCCGCTCCCCTCTGCCTTGTGGGGAAAGAGCCATTCCCTTTGGTCCCACAGTGGGCAAGTGACTGCTGGTGAGGCTCAGGTAGAAGTCACAAACAGTGGTGTTCAGGATGGCTCAGTTTGCTCTAGGTTTTTTTTTTCTCCTTGCCTTTCTGCCATTTTCCCCAGATACAGATTAATCACAAGTTAATAGGAGCCGAAGGCGGAACAATACAGGCATCTTTTCAGGGTGGATTTTTCTGTCTTTTTTTTTTTTTTTTTCGCTTCTTTTTTTTGGCTGCTCTGAGATTTCTATCAGTGCTGCATCTGTTGGCTAAATAAAATCTTTCAAAGGTAATACACCCTCGTGGCTGCTAGAATTCGTCTATGACAATCCAGTTGTGGAGGAGATACAACAGAGGCCTGAGACAGAGGCGCTCTTTCTCTCTCAAGGTTATTCCTTTACGAAGGAGGCTCATTCCTTTGTGGGTGCCACAGAGCATTTATAAAGAGAACGAAGTGATGGGGGGCTTGCACCAGCCACTTTTTCCTTCCCCAGGCACGTGGATTCGGCCTCTTTGAAGCAGCCTCTGGGGGGAGGCACCAGGCAGACAGAGGCTGGGGCCTGACAAGTAGGGTTTCCTATGGTTGGGGGCTGAGAGTGCTTTGTCTCCCTGGGATAGACACTCTAGGCCTTGCAAACTGTCTTGGAGCAGCTCTGTCATAAGCTCTCTTGGAAGCCAGGGCAGAGAGGAGGCTAGGCTTCTAGAAGGGGATCCCACACCCCATCTCTCAGGGTGTTGGGTGGAAGCTTCACTTGCAAAGACCACAAGAGAACTTCTACCTCCCCTGGGCTGATAAAGGGGATGGACAGACTGGGAAACTGAGATACTGAGAGGACACGTACACCTATCAGGACATTTGCTCTGACAGATGTAGTTCTGAAGGTAGGACTCAGGGGTCCCAGACCCCAGCCAGGACAGCTTAACTGTCTCAAGATTAGGAATCAGACTGTCCTCCCTCTACTTTTCTTGGTTCCCAAGAGAAGGCTCTGTAATAAGACAAAGGCTCATGAAGAGAAGAGTGACCTGTGTCCACACAGAAGAAGAGAGGTGTTCTCTGTGACCATGAGGACAAAGCCAAGGGCAGCATGAGAGAGTTCAATCAGGCCACAGGCTCTCAACCATGGGCTACGTTGCCTCTCCTATTCGCACCCAGGAAACAGTCTCGCCTGTCAGAACTTGGGGGGCTGGTCCTTGTCACTGGTGCCTCGTGGGGAGAGGCCAGGGATGCTGCTAAGCCCCCTGTAATGCACATGACAGTCCCCACAGCAAAGGAATGTCCAGCCCCAAAAGTCAACAGTGGCCACATTAAGAAAGTCTCACTTAGACTGAATGAAAACGTGTGAGTGTCGTGGGTTCAGTCACTGGACCAATGTGCTACTCGCTAAAAAAAAAAAAAAATAAGGCAGACATCAGCTTGGGGACAGAACCATCTAGAGGAGTAGGCTGATTCAGAGGAATTCCATGATTCTTCTCACAGAGGATCTGCTCTCTGCCAGGCCCCGTGCCAGGCTGAGGCCACAGAGGGGGATCGGCTAGGCCCCTCCTGCCCTCAGGAGCCTGTGCTGTGACACAGCTCAGTGTCATGCAGACACGGAGGGGCCTGGCCTGGAGCCCCAGGTCCTAAGAAACATTACTGACTCCCAATCCCTGTGACAGGACACGTGTTAAAGACAGTAAAGCAAACAATCATCAATATTGGATGGGCTGAGATTAGCAACGGAGAAGAGGGAGTCCTTCCAGATTAATAATGCATTGAGGACTCCTTCAGAGGAGGAATAAATTATGCAGGGCACGGCTGCTCAGGCACAGGAGGAAAACAATAGCTCTTTAATTTGGGGGCTGTTTGATCTCTGTGGCAGGGATTCTCCCTGCACCGGACCTCAACTGTGGCCTTGTTTCCCAGCTCTGGGAGAGTCCTCCCTTGGCTGCCAGCAGGGGTGGGGGCTCCTGGTGCAGTTCTCTACCTGTGCAACAGGCTGAGGCAGCTGCCCAGCCTCTGCCAGGCTGTAGAGACTCCCTGTCTTGAGAGCCTTAGAGCTCTCACCCTGTCCTCAAGACCCAGCCCAAGTGCCACCTCCTCCTAGAAGACTTCCCTGACCACCACAGCAATTTCCTCTGGTGCTTCTACACACAGCCCTGGTCACAGTCACTTGGGCACATGTCGGATCCCAGCGGAGCTGGTCGCACAGAGCTCACTGATTCTAAGATGCACTCTCCCCCAGACTTCACATCTCAGATATTGGGTGTGCTGTACAATCAATGGTACATCATGGTTCAGCTGGTTGCATTCTCCTTTCTTAGTAGTCCATAAAACAGAGCTCTGCCTCACTATTGGTACTGTCTTGTATTTTGCAGAACTAAGGTAGAAGGGGCTCAGTGTGTGTGAGTGCTCCAGGCCCAAGTTCCTGAGGGCTGAACTGGAGCTGAGGGACTCTTTTTACTCTTTGTGGCCCAGCCCTACAGGCGCTCATTGTTTGCTGAATGAGTGTTTGCTGAGCTCAGTGTTTGCTGAGGGAATGAGTGCTTGGGTCATAGACGGGCCTGCTCTGCTGGCCCCGGAGCCCTTCTCAACAGCCTCCTTCCCAGCCCTCCACCTTGCAGGTGGTGCTAACCCTAGCCACTCAGCTCCGGGGACTGAGGACCAAGGACAGACTTCACCTAAGCCATAACACTAGCAGTGACCAGAGGCTCTTGGGGGGATTTGTGAAGAATCAAAGGTTGCCCCGAAGAAGGGGGCTGAGGCCAAGTCCTGGCCATCCCAGCAACAGGGCTGCAAGGAAGAGGCATCTCTAGTTTGCGAATGGCAGCAATACCCCCCACCCAGAGCTACCAGTCCTCCCTAGAGCTGTCCCGCAGGTCCAAGGGGAGAAGGGAGACTCCGCCACCCTTCGCCACCCAGATAAGAGGCAGCCACATAAAGGGCCGTGGAGGCCTTCTCTGGGGCCAACAGTCTCCTTTATTACCAGAGGGTGGTGCTAACTGGTGCACGGAGCAGGAAGTGAAGAGATGCGGAAGAAGGGGCCCAGGGGCAGCTCTGGCTCTTCTGTTCCCCAGACTCAGGCTCCTCTGGAAGCAGCGCCTGGGGCTGGCGTCAGCTGAGGCATCCTCCAGCCCGAAAGGACACAGAATGCAAGGAGAGGCCAGCCCTGAGCTCTGTCCCTCCTGCTCCTCCACTCTAGCCGGGGCCTGCTGGGACAGCCGTCTCTGGGTCCTAGGAGAGCCCTACTGATCTTTAAGGTCCCTTCCAGTATGGACCCTCTGTGGCTCGAGCCCCTGCTTCTGTCCTGGCAGTCTTGTCTCTGGGCCTCTGGGGGTTGGGGGAATGGCTCAGCTAGATGTAGAGCAGGTGGAGGAGACATTTCTCAAGGACAATGCCCCCCAGAGCCTGTGGCATGGAAGCCCAGCCATCCCAGCTCTGCAGGACTCTGTGGCTCCATCCCCCACCCCACCCTAAGGATCCCCAAATTCCCTCCTGTCTCCTTCATGGCGGGTATCAGCTTGGCCCGCTTTCAGAGCTGGCAGTTGGGTATGGCAGACAGACGCAGGTGACTTGGGTCCTGGTTCTGGCTGTCTATGCGGCCTTGCCTTCCCCTTCTTTTCAGCAAAGTGGTTAGTCAGCAAAGGTGACTGCCCAGGTCCCAGCTCTTTCGCTGCCCTGCCTGCGTGACCAGGCTGGAGGTGGGGGTCTGTGCCCCAAGAAGCCCCCTCTCCACCAGGGCCTGCCACTCAAGTGTCCCCAGGCTCCCCGGACCCCAGCTCGTACCTGATGGTGTTGTCAGCATGACAGGGGCAAGGCAAGGTGCAGCCTGGGCCGTGTAGTCCCTCGGGGCACAGCCGTTCCTGACAGCGTGGGCCTTTGTAGCCAGGATCACACTCGCAGGCACCAGTGGTGGGGGAGCACTGGCCCCCATTGTGGCAGTCACAGCGTTGTGAGCACTGGAAGCCGAAGGTCCCAAAGGGGCATTCCTCCTGGCACCTGCAAGACAGCAGAGCAGGGCTGAGGCTGTGGTCCCCCGCCTTCCAGATCCAGCCAGCATGCGCCCTCTGCCTCCAGGCCGCCTGCTCTGCTGCGTGCCATCCCAGCCTCCCCTGCTCCCTTCTCGTCCCCCAGGAAGCACTGATGGTTCAGTCCCCCAGTCAGGTCCCTGCTTCGTGCCCGGTCCCCTCCTTGGGCCGCTGGCCTTGAGTTCGTACTGTCATATTTCATTGCTTCCAAGCCTGAAAGGTGGTTTTTTAAAATTTTTATTTTATTTTATTTATTTGAGAGAGAGACAGTGAGAGAGAGCATGAGCGAGGACAAGGCTAGAGGGAGAAGCAGACTCCCCATGGAGCTGGGAGCCCAATGCGGAACTCAATCCCGGGACTCCAGGACCATGACCTGAGCCGAAGGCAGGCGCCCAACCAACTGAGCCACCCAGGCGCCCCATGAAATGTAGTTTTTATTTCATTTTTTGATTGCAGTACAATATGCGCAATAAAATTTACCCTTTCAACTGCTTTTCAATGGCATTAAGGACACTCGCATTTGAGCAATCATAACCACCATCTCCAGAACTTTTCATCTTCCCAAGCTGAAATGTCTGTACCCATTAAACAATAAACCTTATGTTTGCCAACTACATTTGGGCATCTCTGCCATCGATTCCTTCTTACAGCTGACGGCATGTCATCGTTTAATTATCAGTGTTTTCATTCTTAGCAGTAGATAGGACAACAGCTCATCTTCCTATGGGTGGCATCTTGGTTCGTGAAACATGGTCCTTTCCTTTCTACTGTTTCTGTTTGTTTGTTTTTTTTCCTACTCTTTTGGGCGGATGTCCAGTCTCCTTTGGTCAGATTGGACTCCTGTCTCCTCCACAGGGCGGAAACTTCCTGAGTACAAGAGGCACCCTCCTTCCCTAGATGGGAGAATTCCCCAGAACAGCAGCAATGATTTCCTCTTCCTCGGACACGGGGCTGGGAGAGGTGTGCCCAAAGCAGAGGCTGAACCTCACCCATCAGCTGGTGAGCACCCCCTACCCCGAAGGAGGAGGACTGAGCCCCTTTTGTGTAAAGAAGTTTGCCTGCTCCTCCGAGCTCCCAGTGTACTCACAATTGTTCCACTCACTGTCCCCATAGCCCCTGTTGTGGGTCCTCTGTGGAGGAGCGTGACCCCCACTGCTAACCACTGGACACCCCTCACTCCAGACCGGAGCTATTCCCCAGGGGTGCAGAGTCACTGCCCTGTGCCTGGATCCAGACAAGGTCAGGGGGACATCTGGGGGCATCCAGGGTAAAAGAGGTGGGTGGCTCCGGCGTCCCAGAGACTTGGGAAATGGCCTTGGGGATTTGCATGACCCACATCCCAGCCCGGCTCCTGTGGGGCTGGCAGGTCAGTCCTGACATTTCCTTTCTCATCATAAAATGGGATGATAATGACTAAAGCCCATCAGGTTGTTTGAGGATTAAACGAGATAAGGTGTGTAAACCTTTGGAGAGGTGTCCCACGCATGGCTGGGGCTCAGGAAGAAATGTTAGTTATGATGAATGTTCTTATTAATTCTGTTTTCTGAAGTTCCCAGAACAGAGTCTATCTGACCTTCTGCCTCAGGTGCTGGCATGAAAAGGCGTGCAGGGAAGAATTACAAATGTTAACCCTGGAGTAGACTTGAGGAATTCGTAAGTGTCCTGTCATCTAGACAACCATTTTCCAGTTTGCTGTGCCTTCCACAATCATGGTGAGGAGGGGAGCTATAAAAGATGCTTTAAAAAAAAAATAGAATATAGCCCTAACTTCTTTATTAAATCTTGGAGTCACGAGTTGGAGCCAGTGCTGTTCTCCCCAGTGGGGCTGGGACAGCTGTGTCTGGGGGCCCTCAGGCGCTGCTCACGAGGATGCATGGTGTGGCCAGGCCCCAGCGATGCTATAGAGCTGGGCAGCAAGTGTCTGAGGCCCAGGGGGGCTGGGGTGTCAGGCCCGAGTCTTGGCAACTCTGCACCGGGTGCCTGTCTGTCTTCTCTTTGTCACCTTGTGCCCACGATGACAGGGAGAGGAGGAGAGTGACTGGGGTCTAACCTTGAGGGCTTCCCTAAAGAAGATGCCACCTATTGTCCCCTCACAGAGTCACTGTGGCAAAAGGAGGGATGTGGCAGAATGGAGGGGCAGCAGATGAGGAATGAGGATGGCCACAGCCTGGGGCAGCAGCCAGAGAGGGGCTCCCAGCTCAGCAGGCCCTGAGGCCCAGCCCTGGGCCCCTGAAGCAGGGGGTATGCCCATCACCCTCACTCTGGAGTTGAGGGGGCTGGGATTTGGAGAGCTAAGGTGCTTCCCAAGCTCAAATGGCCGACATGACCTGAGGTTGTTGCCCAGCAGACTCTGCAACATTTTAGCCAGTCCAAGGCTCCATTTGGGAAGGAGAACAGAAAACAGAGGGAGGAAGGGAGAAGAAGGAGGAGGTTGTCTGTAGAAAGAGAAGGTAGAAGACAGGAAGGAGGAGGAGAAGGAGGAAGAGGAGGATCGGGGAGGGAAAGAAGGAAACTGAGGCAGAAGGGCAGGGCACAAAGCATTGAAGGGCTGGTAAATCACTATCTGAATTGCCAGCTCCTCTTCAGCCTCAAAATGGATTTTCCCAGAAGTCCCTCAGTTTGCTTCTCCTCAGGTATCTCAGACACCAGGGCAAGAAACCTAAGCCAGGAGACTCTCCTGACAACTCCCCACTTTCACTGGAACATTCCTGCTCCCTGCCACCCAGCAGGACTGTGCAGAGGCTTGGCCAGTGAACTCCCCTTGAAGGGCACTCCCCCACCTGCCATATTTAGGAAGTGACTGACTGCATAGCCCTCAAAAAAGAATCTGGAAATGAAATATTGACAACCTAATTCATTTACATAATCAGCCTCTTTTTTTTTTTCTACTCACAATTTAAACAACTTATTTATTTAGAGATCAAGCAATGACTGCTAATGAATTTTCCACAAAGCACGCTAATAATGGGGCCTGTGGAACAGAAGGGTAATCACAGCAGGAATTAGTTTTCTACTTAAACATCCTTCCTTTGCAACGTATCAATCTAACGTGTCTGATAGTGCCATTAACAACCAGATCCATTGCTCAATTAAATTACAAAATGAGCTGCAAAGCCCTCGTTACGTTTCATGTTTAATTTGCACTGGATTCTGCCTATCCGGGGAGGCCCGCATTATTACACCCACTCAACTTTAATATGCATTCAATGATTTGGGGAGGGTTAATGCAGCTGTCACCTACAAAATTAATGGAGGCAATTTTATAAAATATTAAACACTAGGTGGCCTGTTCAGGTGGGAAACCCACATGCTACCTGGCTCTCCCCTTGAACTCTACAGCTGATGGGTGAAGCTTGCTTGGAGGGCCCCAAGTGTTTGGGATTTCTCTCTGCCCCAGGATCATGGGCCAGCCCCAATAAGAAGACAGATTAGGATTAGTTTTCTTTTGGGTACCTCTTAGCAGTGAACACCAAGAGAGCTAATGATATAGGGTCTATGGGTTCAGCCAGCCAGATGTCCAGGCCCACTTGTCTCTAGCAACAAGTGGGCTGGATTACCTCTCATGAGCAAGTGGACTGAAATGAATGGTCCTGTTCTGGTTCTGGGGTCTTCTGGCTCCCGACCCTACCAGTGCACTTCCTTACTAGGGGAGCAGGTGAGGATGGGAAGGTGGGCTCAGTGCTTCAGTTTCCCCTCCCAACCACTTCCCCCAGAGGACTCTCTCTGACAGAAGTCAGAGAGGATCTCCAGATGCCATGCCCCATGTTCTAAAGCTGGGAAGCTCATGGAGATGAACACTAGCTCACAGAGAGATCAGATCTGGCTCGAAAGACTTCAGGCTAGAGGTCAACAGACCTAAGGTCAAAAATGGAAAACTGCATTTCTGGACATGACCAGGGATTTCGGGCTGACTCCAGTGACAGTTGCAGGAGCCCGGTTATGTTGTCACAGCCAAAAGGATCGATAAGTTGACTCAGCCTCAATCCCTCCTTGCTGATGTTATCTGGGCAGGGAAAGCAGGGAGATGGCAAAAAAAAAAAAAAAAAAAAAAAAACTCCTCTTGCCTCACTTTGGGCAGAATAAAAAAACTCCAGGGCCAGAGATGCAACATGGATCCCACAGAAACAGAGAATGGGTGTGAGAGCCTTGTCCCCACTGCTCCTTGTTCTTCTAGAAAAGACACATGTAGTTGAGACTTGGCCCAGTCCTGTCTGAGGTAGATGCCCTCTTCCAGCTCTGAATTCACTCACCATCCAGCACACTCGCTGTTGCTTCTCCATCTTCCACAGCACCCACCCTACCATTGTGGCTTCCATCTTCCTGCCACGGGGAATGTATGCATATGGGAATTCTGCAGTTCTGTGTTTTGTGGGCTATCCACTCTGCAAGGCTGATTTGATCCCTCAACATTGGAGCCTCTGTTCAGCTATCAGGCCACTAGCCCTCAGAGGATGCAAACAGAGGCCAGGATTCTTTTGGTACAACCCACATTAGGAATCAAAATTTAGTTCTAGAAGAAATTATGCAAAATGTGTGAACTAGTGTGCATTTCCAGCTTCTTTGGACTGTTGGTGCCGTTGCCTCCCTCCAGTAAGGCAGAAAGCAGAGTGGGTGATAGGTGCTCACCTCCCTCTCCTGGTGAGTCAGTGCAAGCATAGCGCTTGGGTCACTGGGCACAGGGGGAGGGGAGTGTAGCAGACCAAGGGCTGGGAAGGATGAGGGATGAATCTTCCCGGCAGAAGGACTCCAAATGCTTTCTGAGAAAGCAGAAAAGCTCACAGAGGCATGCTGAGGACTGGTAAACCTCAGTCCGTCTCTGCAAGGCCGCTGGGAAAATGAGCAACATGCTCAGCAAGGACAATAGCTGACACTTCTCTTACCTGTCCCCCATGTAGCCAGCTGTGCAGTGGCACTGGCCAGTCACGTGATCGCACTGCCCTCCATGGTGGCAAGGACAGTCCTGGCTGCAGTTCTGGCCGAACGTCCCTGGTGGGCAGGGCTGGGCACACACTGCTCCCTAAAACAGAGGAGGGAAGACACACATGATGCCACTCTCTCTGAGAAGCAGCACAGTGGTTAGAGCCCCCAGGCACCACCCCATTTCCACAGGGGGACTTTTTCCCCAGTCAAAGAAGCATAAGAAGCTGGATGTTGTGGTTCCAAAGCCCCATTTGAGAGATACGGAGACTGAGGCCAATCAGCTCCTCCAATTACGCAGCACAGATTTATTAATTGCCTCCTGTCTACCCGGCACTTTGGTAGACATTAGGGATACAAAAATAGAGGAAGACTTGATTTGTGACCTCCCAGTACTGGGAAGAGGGGCAAGAAAAGCAGATAACTAAAGCACAACGCAGCAAGCATTCTCACACTGGCCTACCACAAAGTGCTGCAGGAAAAACAAGGAGACTCTGACTAAACATGGGGGTCTGGAAACACACACTTTATTTCCGCTCCTTTCCCAAACCCTGCTACCACAAGAGCAAAGGGGGAAAAGGTGTGAGCCTACAAGGACACCTTGTAGAGCAGAGGCCATGCCGGACATGAGACGTCACGTGCTGGAAGATGGTAACCTCAGAAAAGCTCAGGATCAGAGACACCAGGTACCTCTGAGGGTCAGAGGGTAGGTATGCTGAAACACAAGGGCTGTTTCAAAGTGTATAAAAGAGAGAAGATGACCCCAGATTTCTGCCCCTGCTTCAAAGAGCCAGGTGACTTGCCCAGTCTGTCAGAAGCCTGGCAGTTGACTTTTGAAGAGGCTGGCCCATGTAGGCTTGGACACAGGGATGCAAAGCACAGCTTGAAGGGGCAGTAGGAGAAATGGGGATCCTGTGCACCTCTGTTTGCTCAGCAATGAGACAGCTCATTACCAAACTATTTCCCACTGGTAGGGTTCTGGAGGATTCTTTTCCAGGGGCACCAATAAACTCTAAAGGAAAGACCTACAGATACTGATATTTAAGGATCCCATCAGTGAACAAGCCTGGCAACTCCCTCTACCCCCCCAGGCTTCCAACCAGCTTTTCTGAGGCTCACTATAAAACAGGAACAGGTGGTAAAATATCACCAGATATTTCACATAAGGCTCTAACATGAGAGGAAGACCTAAGCAGACCAGCACCCAACTGGAACACAGAGGAAATGGGAACTGTGCGGGAAGCAAAGAAAACTTTTAAAAAGAGAATTACAAACTTCTGTTATAATTAAAATGAGTATCTGTAGATAGTTATATGAAATTATTTCACCTATGGAAGAGTAGAATGCCATAAAATCAAGAGTTTTTGAAATCTAAAAATAAGATGGCAGAAATTTTTAAATTTGTAACAGAAGAACTAGAAGATGAAGAAATCTCCTACAAAGAAGAACAAGAAAGAAGGGGGAGGCAACAAGGAAGGAAACTGTAGGCAAAATACAATTAGAGGCTCCATCCAGGAGGTCTGATATCTGATTAACAGGGGATTCCAGACAGCAGAACAGAGAAAATGGAGGTGCCTAAATTAAATGGGAAATACAAGAAAATTTTTCCCAGAAGGGAAGGACGGAAAGCACTGATCTCTGAATTGAAAAGGCCAATTGCATATCCAACATGTAAAGTGAAAGAGACCCATATTAAGGCTTATCACTATAAATCTTTATACTTCTATGGATAAATTATCCTCAAATCTTTTAGAAAGTCACATACAAAAGAACAGGAACCAAAAGGTACTGGGCTTCTTAACTTGAAGCTAGAAGATAATGGAGCAATGCCTTAGAACTTCAGAGGAAAATGGTTTGCAACCTAGAATTCTACACCCAGCTAAACTAACACTTAAGTGGGCATTCAATAAGGGCATTTTCAGATTCAAACAGCTTCAAAAAATTAACTTTCCATGAATTTTCTCAGGAAGCTACTGGAGGATTTTTTTTTCATCAAAAAGAATTACCCAAGAAAAAGAAAGAAATGGGGACACCAACAGAAAAGAGAGATAAAGGGAATTACAGGGTAGCAGTGAAAGGAAGTCCAAAATGACACCAGGAAGCAGGAACTGAAACACACGAAGCTTCCATGTGGGAGTGTGGCCTCAAAGCAAAAAACAGAAACAAAAACCAAACAGAGATATCTGATATGTCTGACCTTATCAAGAGGTCTTTTCAAATTCTGCCAGAGAGTTTTAGGGATAAATTAGTGATGATATGTAAGTGGGCACATCAACAGAAATATTGATTTTGAATTCACTATGTCATGACATAATGAAGTTTAATGTCATCAAAATGATTCAACTAAAAATTGTAAGAAAGTCACACTTTAGAGGATGCGGGAAGGGTTGCACTTGTCTGTATCAGATCTGAATCTTATTCTATGAGAGGAAGTCAACAGAGTCAACAAATGTCTACAATGGAAAAGTCAGGAAATGGCAGGGAAGTATGTGATGCACAAACATGGATGGAAATACCAGAAGAAACACTTACAAGATATGAATGCACCTGCCTTTCTGGAGTGGGACTTGTGATGAGTTGGAGGACTATCTTCCCCTCCCTCCAGTAGTAGCCTTGTAGGATTAGATAACTTTAAACATTATGTCACAAATCTTAGGTCTTTATTAAACAGAAACTAGAACTGGCTGCCCTTTCAGCCTCTTCCACACCAGAGAGAATCATTTCTCTTGTGGAGACCAAGGCTTCTCCCTCAATTCATTAATCAATTAGTTCAACACACAGTTAATAAGCACCAATAATTACCAACCCAGAGGAAGCTAGTTTGCTTAGGAAAATGCTGCCAGACCCGAGTCATTTTTCAGTATCATCCAGCTTATTGTCATGAATTAAGTGGGAGGCCTTTTAGCTCAGTTTTCTCTTCCCCACATGTGAGAAGATGATGGGCAGAGGTAGGGCAGGGGAAGGGGGATTGAAGGGGCAGAGGCAGTAGCCAAGGGCAGCAAGTGTGTATGTGAGGAGAGGGACAGGGAAAAGCCACAGAGTAAGGGGGTCTCTTCCTCCTAGAGGTGGTAGGCATTCCCCACAAGGCCTGCCTTCTCAGCATACCCCACAAGCTTCTGAGACATGACCAGGGCCATCTGAGGAGGCCAGCAGGGAAGCTTGGTGCATAGAGTACTTCCTTCCAATATTTCCTGAGGAAATCAAGTATCCTGGAGACTTTTCAGACAGATGGGCAAGTACCTCCTTAAGCCCCTACTCCCTGTTCCCCAACTTCTGGCAGCCAGGTAATCTGAACCAAGCCTGAATCCCTGAGCTCCTCCTCAGGCTTGAGCTCCTGGAGCCTGAAGGAATTCAATACCTTGGAAGGCCTGCTGCCTGGTGTGGCTGACCGAACACTAGACTCAGAGTCAGCCCTTGGATGCAAGTCCCAGCTCTGCCTCCTCCCAGATGGCTGAGCGAGGACGAGCCCAGTGACTGTCCTGAGCCTCAGTTTCCTCACCTCTAAAATGGGAGTCATAACTCCCAGTCTTCACGGTGGTTGTGGAGATTAAGTGAGGTTGGAGAGGGGAAGGAACCTAGTATAGTGTCCTAAAGAGCAGCTCCTTAATTAATGTTAATTCCACCCAAGTGGACACCCAGGGTTGCACGTAGTAGGGGCCCAGGACCAGCAGAGCCTTGGAAGAGTGGGAGAACCTTAACTGGTAATGTTGCTGACTGGAAGAACAGGCTTTGTGGGATGGGTGGGGGAGAGAGCAGGTGGCAAAGTGTCTGCTTAGGAGAAGGCTGTGGCTTCTTTTCTGCTGTGTTGAGCTGAACTGTGTCTCCCCAAATTCATATCATCTTAATTCTTGGTAGCTCAGACTGTGACTGTATTTGGAAATAGGGCCTTTATAGAGATAAGAAAGTTAAAATGAGGTCATTAAGGTGGGCCCTAATCTAATCTGGTGGGTGTATATATATATATACATACATACACATACATGTATCTATGTATATATATACACATATATATATATAAAGAGGCGATTAGAACACAGACATGCACAGAGGGAAGACCATGAGAAGACACAGGGAAAAGGCAGCCAACTGCAAGCTAAGGCAGGAGGCCTCAGAAGGACCCAACCCCAATAACACCTTGATCTTGGAATTCTAGCTTCAAAAACTGTGAGAAAATACAGCCCCCCAGTCTCTGCTACTTTGTTACAATAGACCCAGCATACTAACACACTGCCCTGTGCTCGACTGGAGCGCACATCTCCAACTGTAGCGGGATCTTGGGTGGTATGGCTTTCAGAAGGTTAGAGATGAGGGGAGGCAACAGTCCCGCTCCTCTCAGAACGGGTTAGACCAAATGGTTTGTCAAAATCTGGAAACCAACCACTCTTTCAGAGGACCATGGCTAAATGGAGTGTAAATATAAAAGGACTCAGGCAGGTCACTCTGATTCTCCCAGAGGAGGCACCACTCAGCCTTTCCAGCCACCTGAAGGTATTTCTTATGATCACTGTCCCAGGTAGCATGGATGCTCTCAGTGGTCAGTGGCTGGTATGAGTGCTGAGGTCCAGGGCGTGGGTCTCTACGAATTGTCCTTCCCAAATCTGATCATCTAATTTTGCAGCCTCAGCTCCAAAGGCCGGTCCTAGTTCCCAGGACCATCTCTCCTCAGGCCTGTCAGTTACATACGTACGTACACACACACACACATTCTCTCTTTCTCCAGCCTCACCATCAGAATGGAGACTCCTAACGGGGGCTGATCACATTCCCTACCTCCCCTTCTGCCTGCAGTCCCCACTCTCATCCAACTACTCACACCTGCGTTCTCTTCTCTGGTGAAAGAAAAAGAGTAATTTCCCAGGCTTCTTGCCAAGGCCCCTGCTGGAATGAGCTAATGACAGCTAGGCAAGTGGAGAGTCCTACAGGCCCACTTAAAGCCTGGTGGCCGGGAATCTCTGAGGAGGGGCCCAGAGGGCCAGAGATCCTGGAGGCTCTTCTCTAGCTCTGCACCAGACCTCAGTCCTTTAGGGGTGCCACACTGTGCGAGTCAGCGATTGTGTTCTTTAGATCTCTGAGTATGGCTGAAGCCGCCTGGGCCCAGCAAGAAAGTAAGGTCTTGGGGGACAATCAAGGCAGGAGCCTTCTGCCCAGCACCCTCTTCTGGGGCCCAGCCCTCCCTGGGAGGGGCTTCAGGGCTGAGCCGCAGCTTTATTTCACCGTGACTCCGCATGCCCGAGGGGTATTAATAATTCATACAAATCTGCAAGTTAAATGCTGTGTCAAAAATAGAAATGCAATTGTCTACAATAAAATTAAAAACATAAAGTCCCCAAATCTGAAGGCTTCTATTGACAGAGCTTCTTGTCATTGGGAAGAACAAACCTCTCACTGTGTTGGGGAGAAAAAAAATTCCTCCATGTGTTGGCCTCCTCCCTTCCTCTTCTTTGACTGCTGGCCTCCATCAGTCTCTCCAGAGAGATCTTTACAGGCACAGGTAAAGGTACAGGCAGGTATGGGCAGGCTCTGTGCCCCATTCTCCCATTCTCCCCCTACATCACCCAGAGCCAGCCTCACTGCCTGCTGCTAGGCCTCTAAGGATCCAGACCATGGGTGATGGAATTCTGGAAGCTGGCTGGAGATAAGAGGGTCTTTCCAGAGAGTGGTTCAGGGTGGAAGAAAAGGGAAGGTGTGGGAAAGGCAGCAGAAACCCTTTTGTCCTCAGACACTAAGGGCTGAGGTTCAGGAGTCCAGAGTTGGGACACCTAGATTCTAGCCTAAGTTCCTCCTAACCAACACTGTGGCCTTGGGCAGGATACTCAGCCTCTCTGGGCTTTAGCTTCCTCATCTGAGAAAGGAATGTATTGATGGACAAGTGGCATTCAAACTCTAAAAGCTGGGAGACCCCGTTTTTATGTGAAATCTTACCTAGCACCTCAATATAAAAAGTAGATTCAAATGGAGAAGAGAGGGTGCATAGGACCGAGAGCCCTAATTATCAGGATCCTCACCCCCAAGAAACCCCAGGGTTCTGTGAAACGCAGAAGGAAATCCTACAGTCTCGATCAATTATTTCCAAACGCAGACCAGCAGATAGGGTTGGCTGCCTCAGAATCATCTGGGAAGCTTATTAGAGATAGAGATCCAGGCCCCAGAAGGTCCCTGGTGGGCCTGGGAATCTGTTCTTAAGGCCCCCCGCCCCAGAAACTCTGTGTGCAGCCAGGTTTGGACACAGGTTTGGACATTAGACTAAATCACCCCCCAGTCCTTTCCTGCTCTAGAAAATCCTGGCAAATCTGTGCCTCAATGGGCCCCACAGGCACCATCCCCCACCTGCTCCCCGTGACCTCTGCCTTCACAGCCCCCGAAAATGTCCTGTTCCTGCTCAGCAACCCTGTGCTCTCTAGCTTTGCAAAGTCTCAGGCCCCAAGGGAGGCAGCCAGCTTCCTGTGAAACAGGGGATGTCACTGGACAGTCAGAAGCAGGGACACAGCCCGGGAAAGTCAGCCTTAGTAACTTGCTGCTCCTGAGAAGCTTGGGTCTTTGGTGAGGGAGGGGAGCGTGCTGGCTAAAAAGGAGGCTTGTGCATTGCTTGTGGGATCCAGGGACATAACACAGCAATTATAAGCACTTCAGAGTTTGCAAGGCACTTTGGACATGCACAGCCTCATGTGGGCCTTTGGCCAAGCATGGTAGCTAGGAAGGGGAGGGCTCGACTTTTGTTGTGTAAGTTCTGCTTACAGATGGGGAAGCAGAGACCAGAGTAACTGAATACTTTTTTCAGGTCAACACTGGATGTAGCACCTGAATTTAGCCCTGTGAGGTTATAATTCCCATCCCCCTTTTCCACTGTAGTGGTTCCCAGACATGAGAGCTGGATTGGCAGAGGCTGCATAGAAGCACCTGGAGCGCATGTTAAAATACGGATTCTGGGCCCACAGAACTAGGATGTGTGTGTATGAGAGAGAACAGGGGGTAGAGGCTGGATATCTGAAGTTCTAGAACCCCGGGGGATCTAGCCATACTCTGCCATCTTCCTTCCTCCTCCCACTTGCTCCCCTGCCCTTTACACCATACCCTTTCTGCCACATCTGGCCCAGAGCCCATCTGGCAGCTCGGGTGAGTACCTATGCCCAAAGATAGATTTCAAGTCCTCTAAGCACGAGGGACCACAGGCTCAGAGAGGTTAAGTAACTTGCCAGCAGTTCACACAGCCCTTCGATGCAGATATGATTCAAAGTTGTGTCCACTAGCAGTGTCCAGTGATGCCCATGACCATAGACAGGAGGGAGGGTTGTCGGGGTGGGAGAGGTATTTAGCCCCCCAACATGTTTGAGTGAGGAATGCTCACCCCTCTTCCAGGGTCCCACCCAGATCCTGTGGGCCCACCTACCGTCCAGCCTGGGGGGCAGGCACACTCTCCAGTGATGTGATGGCAGGTGCCCCCATTCTGGCAGGGGCAGCGCAGCTCACAGTGAGCCCCATGGCTCCCGGGTGGGCACCGCTCCTCACAGCTGCGTGGGGGAAGCAGAGGTGTTAGACACAGCAGCATTTGGTCAGAGGGCAGGGCCCCAGGGGTCCCTTGGAATTAGTGAGTTCACAGTGTGAACTGGGCCATGGTGAGCTGAAATGCAGTCCGGCTTCCCGCCAGAAGGGGGCAACAGGGCTCAGGTATAACGAAATGGAATGTGTGCTCTGGCCAGTACCGGTGGCATGACTTAAGTGCTATAGTGTAAAGAAGAGTGTTCTTCTGGAGAGGAATGCTTCCAAAGAGGAAGCCATTTTACATGGGTCCTGTGGGTGAAGTTAGTTTCACTGGGAGATGGGAAAGAAGGGCATGCCAGGCAGAAGGAACAGCATGAGTAACGGCACTGAGAAGTGGTTTTTACAGCTTTTAAGAATCCACCTAGATTTTTAAAGATTCAGGGAGAGGGTTATCTGGGGCCTGCCCCACTTCCAGGTTCTGGAAGGTTCTCAGCTATCGTAATAGGATCATGTGCACTATTGAGGTATGAGGGAGGATTTGCCTAGGATCTTGGCCTTAGGCCTTAGGGCAATGGCCCTGGCTTTTAGCTGGAGATGGCCCTGGAGCCGGTCACACACTGGGGCAGGAAACATCCTCGGTCAAGGATATGTCCCTGTCCAATGTCCTTGAGTGCTCTCTCAGGATCTAGGGCAATTGGGAGGCCACTGAGCCTTCGACCAGGGAAGGAGGAGAACTTCAATCTCGCTTCTGAGGGGGTCTCAATTAAGCAGTCTTGGAGGTCCCCTGTGTACAGACTCCAGAAAACTGGTGTGAGGGGCTGTTGAGGTTTGAGGGGAGAAGGCTGGGGAGAGGAAAAGACACAGTAAATTCCCTGAATCTATGCATGATACCTGCCCAGGGCCCTCATCCACCTCTTTTTTCTCAAATGGCCTTGAAGGGTCAAGACCCCGGTGAGCGGTAGCATTTGGGCTATGATCAGAACGCCAAGTTAAGGCCTGGCCCACCCCCACAGGAAGGCGTAGGAGTTTAATGAACTGGCCATGCCTCTTCTCAGCTTGCACCAGTCACCCTGGGGCCTGGGTGGGAGGGACCAGAGACCTGCATGGGAGACGCCTGGGCATTTAACCTCTGTAGGACTTGGAATCACAGTGCAGGAGATCTGACAGCCAGGACTGCCTTGACCTTCCTTCTCTTGGGACCACCTGCCCACAGTCAGGCACCAGTGGTGGACTGCTGAGCTTCGGGAGTCACCCCGCCCCACCCCACCCCACCCCCAGGCCATGCAGGCAGTACTCACTAGACTCCGGTGTAGCCCGGTGCGCAGAGGCACTGGCCAGTGCGGGGGTCACAGCTGGCTCCATGGCGGCACTGGCATGGCAGTTGGCAGCCCTTGCCATGGGTGCCGGGTGCACAGAGCTCCTCACAGCGCCAGCCGCGGAAGCCGGCGGCACACACACAGGCGCCCGTGATGGGGTTGCACAAGGCTCCATTCTGGCACTGGCACCGGTTGCTGCAGTGGGGGCCCCAGTGGTCGCTGTCACAGCCTGCAAGATAGGAGTCGGTCACGGCTGAGGGAGATCCCTGAGGGACTCTCCTTGAGATGGGAGCCAGCACTGATGCTGCCAACCTTCCCAACTTTGCACTGCTCTCCCCTGGGGAGGAGGCAGCAAGGGCCATTTGGGTAGAAGCTTTGGCGCCTCATAACCTCCACCGGCTCTTTGCTGAGCGACTCTGTTCTTCAAGGCATCTCCTGGTCAGAGCCATCCCCTTCCAACCAGTGCTTCCCTGAAGCCCCTCCCCTATGAAATTCTGGAAACATAAACTGTTTACCTCCCTCGGTTTTGCTAAATTCTTCTTGGTTAGCTGTCTCTTTCTCTAGCCAAGCTGTTTCTCTCCTAGTTTGCCAGCCCTCTTTTCTGTGACCTCATTCACCACCGCCCACCCTCCAACTTCTTGGTGACTCCCCAACACAGCCTAGCCCCCATCTCTCTTTCTTTCTTGCCTCTTTCCCTCTCTTCCTGAAACTCATTACTTTTCTTACCTCCTGCCCCTCAGTCCCAGTGAACCTGTTTTTTACCTCCCTGTACCTCCCCTGGCTGGCTCTGTCTCCCTGTCACCCTTCCCATCTCTCTCTGCTGCTTCTCTCTTTCAGTAATGCCTCCCCACCCCTCCCCGGGTTGCTTCATCTTCAGTTCAATTTCTTTACTTTCCAAGTAGCCAACTTCAGAAGTAGCAGGAAGAAGTCATGTTTCCCTGGGAGGGGACAGATAGCCTTCAAGATCTTTATATGTAATTAAATGTTTCAGAGAGCACTATCTGAGCCAGATTTGTAGAAATTTACATGGCTGTGAAAAGGGCCTCAGTGGCAGAGCCCCAGGTAGGTCACCTACCTCCCATACCCACCTCCCACTCTGACCCACATCTGGAGCAGACAGGACACACGATAACAAGACGTCCTCACACCATAGCCTCAGCCACTTCAATCCTGGAGTATAGTAGATGTGGAGTTCAAGCATGGACACAGACATACACAAATAATGTTCTAGGAGAAGTTCAGTGGAAAGATCACTCCCAGCTAAGGAAACCAGGCAAGACTTCCTGAAGAGAGGGCATCTGAAGTGGGCTTTCTCACTTTCTGCCTATCAGAGTGACCAACTGTCCCGGTTTCAGCACTAAAATCCCACAATCTGAGAAATCCCTCAACCTTGGGCAAACTGGGATGGCTAGACATCTTACCACCTGAAGATGAGGAGATGAGCCGTTGACCTTTGTGCTCCAGTGATTTTAGGGTTTAGACACCCGGAAAGGAAGGAGGCAGGTGAGTGGGATTGGAGAAGGTATCAGTGGGCAGGCTCAGTATGAACAAAGAGACAGGGACACTTGAGGGTTGGGTAAGTACAAGAGCACAAGGTTCTAGTGAGGCCAGTGAGTACATGGGATCTTTGTGGACTAAGGCATTGATGGAGGAATCACTCCATAAACCCACAGACTCGCTGATCAAGGTCAAGTGGTCAATATCATGGAGCCTAACTATCATCCTTTAGTACACAGAACCTGCCTAGGCCCAAATCCCAATTACGCTATCTTGCTTTATTCCTTCTTCATCTGTGCCCTAAATATCCACATACACAAACTGAGTTGCCAGATTAAATCCCACCCTGCATTTTCTACCTGGTACTATAGTGAGTGAGGCAAAATCAACTCCTGTAGCCAAAAGCAATCTTGAGACGAAAGAAAGAAGCTGGAGGTATCAGGCTTCCTGATTTCAAACTGTATTACAAAGCTATAGTAATCAAAACAGTATGGTATTGGCAGTAAGCAGACACATGGAACAACAGGACAGAACAGAGAACCCTGAAATAAACCCATGCATATACAGTCAATTAATTTATGAGAAAAGAGCCAAAATATACAGTGGGGGAAAGGACAGTCTCTTCAATAAATGGTGTCAGGAAAACTGGACAGCCACTCACAAAAGAATGAAACATGATCATTATCTTATATCACACACAAACATTAACTCAAAATGGAGTTAAGACCAAAGCGTAAGACCCAAAACCATAAAACTCCTAGAAGAAAACATAGATGGTAAACTCTTGACATAGGTCTTGCAATGATTTTCTGGATTCAACACTAAAAGCAAAGGCAACAAAAACAAAAATAAGTAAGTGGGACTAAAAACTAGAAAGCTTCTGCATAGCAAAGGAAACTGTCAACAAAACGAGGAGGCAGCCTACTGAATGGGAGAAAACATTTGCAAATCATGTAACTGACAAGGGGTTAATATTCAAAATGTATAAAGAACTCAACTCAGTAGCAAACAACCAAGCAATCTGATTAAAAAATGGGCAGAGGGTCTGAACAGACATTTTTACAAAGGACATACAGATGGCCAAAAGGTACATGAAAGGGGGCTCAACATCACTAATCATCAGGGAAATGCAAATCAAACCCACAATGAGATATCTCCTCACATCTGTCAGAATGCCTAGTACTAAAAGACAAGAAATGACAAGTGCTGGCAAAGATGTGGAGGAAAGGGAATGTTCATTCACTGTCGGTGGGAATGTAAATTAGTACAGTCACTACAGAAAACAGTATGGAGGCTCCTCAAAAAATTAAAAATAGAACTATCATATGATCTAGTAATTCCACCTCTGGGTATTTATCCAAAGGAAATGAAAACACTAATTTAAAAGATATCTGCACCCCCATGTTCACTGCAGCATTATTTACAATAGCTAAGACATGTATATATGTATGTATACGTATATATATATATACATATATATGTGTATATATATATATACACACACACACACACACATACATACATATATAAAACCACATCTTTATCTATTCATCCATCAGTGGACACTTAGTTTGCTTCCATGTCTTAGCTATTGTAAACAACTGTGTGTGTGTATGTATACAACTGTGTGTGTGTGTATGTGTATGTAAACAATTGTGTGTGTAGGTATACACACACACACACACACACACACACACACACACACACACAATGGAATGTTATTCAGCCACCAAAGAAGGAAATCCTGTCATTTGTGACAACATGGATGGACCTTGAGAGTATTATGCTAAATGAAATGAGTCAGATGGAGAAAGACAAACACCTGATGACTCATTTATGTGGAATCTAAAAAACAAAGAAACAGACAAGAACCAGACTCATAGATGCACAGAACAGATTGGTGGTTAACAGAGGTGGGGTGTAGGAAGTGGGCGAAAGGGGTGAAGGTGGTCAGAAGGTACAAAGTTCTAGTTATAAAATCAATAAGCCATGGGGATGCAATGTGCAGCATCCTGACTCTAGTTAATAATGCTGTATAATTAATAATACATGAAAGTTGCTAAGAGGAGATCTTAAAAGTTTCTCATCACAAGAAAAAAGTGTGTTAACTATGTGTGGTGACAGATGTTAACTAGACTTCTGGTGATCATTTCACAATATATACAAATGTGGAATCAATATGTTATATACCTGAAACTAATACATCAATTATATCTCAATTTAAAAAATCAAGTACACTTATAGTTACAACTTCCACCCACGCAGGAAGAGGTTCATGGGACTGAGAGAGATGGTGTACCCAGAAGACGGCATCCCCCACTCCCCAATCTCTGGGACATATATTGGCAAGTGGAAAGATTAGCCCAATTGTCTACTATACCATTTCTCTATCTCTTTTTGTTGCCAAGCACACATAGTTGGATTCCCATAAATTTAATGTATAGATGATGTGACTCCACTGTAATGATAATGACAACCACATTTTAAATGTTCACTTGTGACATTAAAACCCTCTAAGTCAGGTTTTATTACTCTCCATTTTACAGATGGGGAAATAAAGGGTCTGAGAGGTTAAGTGAGGGTCCAAGGTGAGAGTCAAGGGTGGGCTCAGGTCTGGCTCCGGCCATCTCCATCGCCGGTAAATGGGACACTTTCTGAATGATGATTCTGAGGACAGAAACTCTGAGGTGCCCTTGGGCAGAGGGGGACAGCTGCAAAGTGCGAGTGCACAGATGCCACGTAGGCGAGCCACTTCCTCTCTCTTCATCTCTGGGGACAACCCCAGGATCCAGAACAAGGGATTCCCTTCATTGTTAGGGCCATAGTTACTGCCCTCAGACCTTGACTCTGAAGGAAATTAATGTTAGAGTGTAAGGGCCTATTTAGCCAAAACGGCTCCATTTCGGTTGAATAGCCATTGTGGTTTTATGCAGTAAAACTTAAACTTACTTAAAAACAAGTCCTGGAAACCAGTCCCAGGTAACAAGGCCCAAATACAAGGGTGGGTCAGGCCTGGTGGAGGTATCCAATCAGTGGGGCATGTATACTGTCTCCCTAGCTACCAAGGTGTGTGGACTCCGCCCTTTGGGCGCCAATTCTGACCAAGGTGATAGGATAGTTCAAATGTCTATTATGGGGTCAATTGTAACACAGTTGGTCACCTGTATGTGACCTAGCCTGACTGTGCAGCTTTCTCTGTGTGTTACAATCTCATTGGCCACCTGTGTGTGGCCGGGCCCAACCACATGGCCTTTGCCCTTAAAAGCCAGTCTGTAAGGCAGAGAGGGGTCCCCTCTTTGTAAGAGACGGCCCTGGCCGGTCAGTTTGATTCTTGATGCTTGGCGCGAAATAAAGCTTGGCTTGACCTTCGCTTTGTATCAGTCTCGTTCCTTTGATTACGGATCCAACAGAGTCCAAAGCCAGTTTGTCCTTGGTGCATCCCAGGGCTATACGTTGCTTATCAGAGGTGACCTCCATTCTCTGTGGCACAGCCAAACCCCCAAACTGTAGGGCGCAGAGTCTCATAGGGATGGAGATGCTAAGGCAGCACTGACAGTTCATTGCAGACGTGCTATGGGAGGGGTTGTTCCAGACGATACAGAAGGCCATGAGTGGGTTGGAGTCCAGACTGGGGAGTTAGAGAGTTAAGTCCTTAAAGAAGAGACTGGAAGGACGAGTGAACATGGTGAATGATCTATTCTCTATATATATATTCCTAAGCAAAGGAACTGATGTGTAAAAGCCTGGAGCTGGGAAAAAGCAAGACATGGGAGAAAATTTAAAAAGGTCTGTGTGTCTTGAAGGGAGAGCAAGGCATAGGCGAGACTTGAAGGGAGAGCATGGTGTAGGTGGCGCAGCTTCCTGGGCAGGGTCCAAGGTCCCAGGGCTTTGTGAGCTGTGTCCAGGGGTGCTGACTTCCCACAGGGGCAGCGGGGGAAGCTCTGGACGTGCTCCCAGCAGGGGACGACAGGATTAGGTGTGGCCGTAGAAAGACTAGGCGGGTGAGAATAGACCTGTGAGCAGGAGAGATGGAGCGACAGTGGGGTCAGGGGGATCCGCTGATGTAGTAGCAAAGAGATGGTGGTGGCCTTGACCTTGACTAAGGGAATAGCACTGGGGATGGAGGGAAGGGGACAGATTCCAGCTGTATTTATGAGGTATAAGCAGCAAGGACTTGGTGACCGACGGGGTCCTGGGGGAAGGAAGAGGAGGAAGGAAGGATGTCAGCCCAGCTTAGGTTTGGGCTGCTGGGTGGATATCGGTGCCATGACCCTAACTCTTTCTGGGAAACACAAGGGGAAGAGCCATGACATTGGGGGAAGAGAATGATGTGAATCGTGGTCACTGAGTCTGAGGTGCCTAAAGGTCATCCAAGAAGGCATTCAAAGCCATTCACTTACACTAACTGATGCACTAATGCTTGGGGGCTTTTGTTCTTCTACTTGTCTGTTCAACACACTTTGGCTAAATACCAACTACTGCCAGAAAGTGACCTGCCTTCTTGGAACATACGGTCGAGTGGGGACAAGATGCTGGAGCAGTATATATGGCACGCAGTGAAATGCAGCAATAAGGACATTTCCGGGCGCCAGAGAAACAGATAAACACAATTCCACGAAGCCTGACAGTCTGGGTTTCCAGTGTGAGTGTGCATGTATACACATGTGTGTAAATCTGTGTCTGTGTGTTTTATGGAGCTCCTAAAAATACAGCAGAAAGAGCTTCATGTCACAGTTGGAAACCATGGAAACAAACAGAAAACATGTCTGGACTAAAAAAAGCAAAGCATTTGCTATATTAACGGAGCCATTAATATAGGGGCAAATAGACCTGCAAATCCAAGTTGACAGGAAAAGGTTACATTCAGTTTAGAATATTCTGATTAAGGAACCAGGGAAGTGTGTAATCTGTTCCATATAAATTTCCCCTCAGAGTGATTAAATGAAAAGAAATGTTAGGGTTCACAGGGATAAGCTTCAGTTATCTAGAAAATCCACTTAAAAACACCTCATTCCCCAGCAATGACAGAGAAATGAGGCAGAGCTGCAGCGAGTCAATTATCTTTCCTGGTGAAGGTGAATAAAAACTCTGGTCATTAAAATTACAACAGGACTTCACATTCTTTTGCAGATACTCACAAACTTTTCAATCTGGCCTTGGAATGTCACCCCCTCACCCACTTTTTGTCTGTCACAGATGTTTCTTTTTCATTATTTTCGGCTTTGGCTGATGTTTCAAGTAGACGTCTCTTCTTTGGGCAGCCCATGTGTGGCCTGGCTTGCTCTGTTCCTCCACGCTGGCCAACTCACCCCTT
Organism: Taxidea taxus jeffersonii; assembly: GCA_003697995.1. Classification (NCBI taxonomy): domain Eukaryota; kingdom Metazoa; phylum Chordata; class Mammalia; order Carnivora; family Mustelidae; genus Taxidea; species Taxidea taxus. The sequence continues at coordinate 12,640 of RCUC01163684.1, read as the reverse complement.
TTCCCCGCCAGTGCCTCTCCCCACTGACCTCTTTTAGACTTCGGGATCTGGGGCTAATGTGTTCCCGGCTCATTTAATTCCTACAACAGCCCATTTGCAAGGCATTCTATTACAATCTCCATTTTGTAGATTGAAATGGAGGCCCAGAGAGGTGATGTACTTGTCCAAAGTCACACAGCTGGGGAGTGACTGGGCATTTGTGCTCCTAACCACAGCTGTCCTGCTGAGTACGGTCTGGTGTTGATGGAAGAGGGGACATGGGACACTGGCAGCCAGCCTGGGCATCAAAAGCCACCTCGGATCATTCACAAAGAGATGAGAAAGTAGAGGCTCGTGTTTCATGTGTACTTTTATTCAAGGATTGGTGTAAGTGAATGGTGGTCATAGGTTCCAGATTTTCCATGGCTGGCCCTCATTCTCCAAATTTTATTCTCTCAAGATGATTTATCTAGAACTTTTTCTCTTGTGTAAAATATATATATAACACACCTTGTGCCATTTTAATCATTTCTAAGCATATGGTTCAGTGGCATTAATTACATTCATGGTGTTATGCAACTGTCATCACTACTTCTCAGACTTTTCCATCCTCTCCTCCCCAAACAGAAACTGTACCCATTTAGTCACAGCTCCTTGTTCTTTCCTCCCTCCAGCCTTTGGTAGCCTCCTATCTCCTTTCTGTCTCTATGACTCCGCCTAGTCTGGATATTTTATTTAAGGAGAACCATATATCAGTCTTCTGTGACTGGCTTGTTTCAAGTAGCATAATGTTCCATGGTTCATCTGTATTGTAGCCTGTGTCAGAAGCTCCTTCCTTTTTAATGCTCAATGGTATTATTTTATTATCTAAATATGCCTCATGTTGCTTATCCGTTTCTCTGTCAATGGATGCTTGGGCTGTTTCTGCTTTTTGGCTGTTGTGAATAATGCTGTCATGAACACTGGGGTACAATATCTTTTTGAGTCCCTGAAGATCATTTATTAAAGGCAAAACGATGCTTTCATGCCTTTACTGACTCTCTCTATTAGGAACAATAACTTGGCTGACCATTGCTTCCTATCATCAGTGCTCTCTAAGCCGGGTTTAAGTTCCTTGTGTCCAGTCTCTTCCCTTAGTCTCAGAGATTCTGTGGGTTGCAGCGGGGAGAGCGGGGGGAGCTGGGTTATGCCCTTGTTCGTAGCTGCCCTGTCCCCCACATGCACACAGTCTCCCCCAGCGTCTGGCCCAGAGCTGGGCACAGGAAGAACCACCAGCTATCTCACAAGGGTGCCTGGCCAGCGCTTTTCCAACAACCAAAGAACCTTCTCTTGGCTGCTTTTGAGGATTCACTTCAGACGGTTGCTCTTGGCCTGGCTGCACATTAACATCATCCTGGGAGGTTTAAAAAAAAGAAATCATGCCTGGCCTTCACCCCTGGACATTCTGATTTAATTATTCCAGGGTGACGGGGTGCCCAAGCATAGGTCCTTTTAAAAAGTGCAGCTGGCAAGAACTACTGTCAAACTACCAACCTTCTGGTGAGGGTGAGAGAAGGGTGGGAGGATGTTGGGCCTGAAGTGGGATGGGAGAGGTACATGGTTCTTTCCATTCCACAGACAGGAATCTGGAGACTCAGCATGGAGGAGAATCGGCCACTGAAGTGAAGGTCAAGTATTCAGAAATGAACCTGAGGTCCATTGTCCTGAGCTTCCCTGGCCTGTGCTAGAGCCTGGGCCAAGGCCTTCCCACTCCCCTTCAGCAAGAATCACAGCACCTTCCAGGAGGGGTCCCCATGCCCCCACCCAACCCAAGAAGATGGATAGGGAGCTGACACATCAAGGAATTGCTCCTGGAGTTTACAAAGCAGCGGGCCCAGAGGCAGAGATGGAGCCGCAGCAGCCTGAAACCATTCCAGCTGATAAATAAAGTGACTTCCCAGTGAGGGAGGCCATTTGTCAACTGACTTGCCCTAATAAAAGCATGGACAAATTCTCAGAGGCTGAGCGCCGCTGCTCTTTTCAGGCCCGAGCCACAATTCTGTGGGTGCGCTGAGGCTGAGTCAGAGCCAGAGCTGTGCAGTCTGGGGCAGCCCTCTCCCCTCTCTAGGCCCGTCTTCTCATCTGTAAAACGACAGATCTGGACCAGTGGTTTTTGCTTAGAGCAGGTCCCCCTCCCCAAGAGAGCATCTGGAAGTGGGGGGAGGGAGGAATTAGGTCCTCCAGAATGATCAGGGGCTGTCCTGTGCGATGAAGAGCTATGCCCCCCAATGCCAGTGGTGTTCTCATTCAAGACACCAGTAGGTAAGTTCTGGAGTCCCTTCCAACCTTGATAGTATGTGATGCTATGCTCTGTTGCTAAATGTCCCCACTTGAGAAGCAGGCAGAAGGGGCAGGGATGAGAGGTGTGTCTGTCCTCGGGTAGAGAAGAAAAATTCAAGGTGGGTAATCCAGGCTCTGAGCTGAGCCATCATTCAGCTCCCTATCTTTCCACCACTTAAGACTGTTGGAATTAAATATTAATAGACCAAGGTGCCATAGATTAAAACCCAAATCTCCTGACGCAGTCCCTAAGCCAGAAGATGCTGACAGCACAGGATTATAATGATGTATCATTAGCTCTTAGTGATCTATTTATTACAGTTGTTACTTACTCTGTTATTTAACCACATTATCTATATCTCCTGTAAGCCTCTGAAGGGAGGCAGGACTCACAGAAGCTGCCCAGGATGCTGGGATGCCGAGCATACCTCCACATCCTGCCGGTTTCCCAGGGTACGGGAGCGGAGGGAGAGCCACGCATGTACAGGAGTGTGCCCCCTGCACACTCCCATGGGTCAGCTGCATCCTCACCTGGGTTATTCACACTGGTTCTTCTTCTGGGCCCATGCCACCTATTCGTCCCTTGCCTTGTTCCAAAAATCTGAAGCAAACCATGTAAGGTAGTATTATTACCCCATTTTCCAACTGATAAAACTGAGGTTCAGAGAGTTTTAATAACTAAACTGAGGTTTACCAATTTTGGCACTTATTTCAAGCCAGAAAATTCTTTGTTGTGGGGGCTGTCCTGGACAGGATGTTTAGCAGCACCCTTGGCTCCCACTCCTTGGATGCCAGCAGCAAACCCTCTTCCACAACTGTGGCAACCAAAAGTGTCTCCAGATGTTGATAAATGTCCCCTTGGGGACAAAATTACCCTCGATGACAAAAGGCAGAGTTGAGTCTGAGCCTGCCTTTCTTACTGCTAGGCTTTAGAGGTAATCTCTAAACACATTTTACAGGTCAGAAAACTCTGGGCCAGAGAGGCTGAGTGTCTTGCCTGTGGACACACAGCTAATACCATGAAGAGCTAGACTGGAAACCAGCTGGCCATGTTGATTTAGGGCTCTTTGCATCCTACCATATTAGCTTTGGGGGTTCATTTATTTCTTGTCAAACAATTATTGACTGCCTACTATGTTTTAGATGCTGAGAAGCCCACAGTTAGTTGGAGAAACAGACAAGCAGATGGGAAACAAGGACCCACTGGAATATGGAGTGACTAGCAGATGCTGGGCAAGCTGTGCAGGGGCAGCTACAATTGGGGATGGTGCCCCACTGTCAGGGCAGGGGTCAGAGGACTCAGGAGGGTCTGAGGTAGCAGGGCAGGAAGAGGGAATGAAGCCAGCAGGTAGTTAAAAAGCTTCAAACAAAAGCGGTCCCTTCAGCTCATCACCTTCCTCATCTCCATCACCATGGCCTCGACCACAGTTCCAGGCACCTAAGTCCACTTTAACCAGATGTCATCAACCCATCAAAATATCAGGAGCGAGTGGAGAGATGCAGTTACTCTGTTCTATCAGCGCCCTGTGTCTTGCTGTGGAAAGACACATCTGGAGGCCCATGCTGGGCCCTGACTTCAAGATGTTGCCGAGTCTGCCCGCATTCCACCATGAGGGCTCCACTCCTCAGGGTGGGCAGGGATCCTCTAGTGAAATGTACATCATGCATGTTTATGTAAGGGGTGTGTGTGTCAGTTACAACATGAGGTCATATGAGCCATCAATACCCCAGTTATCTGTTAATATCTGACGGCCAGTGAGCAGACCCGGGAGTCAGATTAGGAAGGGGGTGGGTGTGTGTGTGGGGGGTGTGTGTGTGTGTGTCTGTGTCTGTGTCTGTGTCTGCTTTTGGAGGGAGGAGGTGGGGAAGTATAAAAGCCAAATTTACCCAACTTCGCAGGGACGGCTCTGGATATAGAATGCCACAATATTATGCATGATGAAAAAGAAAACTAGGCATTGGGTACTTTGTAGTAGCTAATTTGTTTAATTTAAGCCACAACTCCTCAGGGTAGCTATAATTATCCCCATTTTACAGAGGGAGGAAGCAAGGTTAGGTGTGGCTAGGTGACTAGCTCATGACCTCACAGCCACAGAGCTCTCTGGCCAGTTTCTTGAATGGGGACATTTAACACGAATGCCTTGAACCGCAGAGTATCAGGCGTGATGCGAGGCAGAGCTGGAACACGGGAGTTCATTGACACCTGTGCTCTCCTCGTACAGAAGAGGATCTTGAGACCCAACAATGGCAAGGAGCTGTCCAGGTCACCGGCAAGCAAGAGGCAGGACAGGGTGAGACTCGGGACCCACATGAGGTCTCTAGGCCATGCTGAGCAGAGAGGCTGGTGCGGAATCCATGGGCTCCCAGCACCACCGGTCCCTTCTCTTCCAGAGCCCACAGAACACATGCACCATCCTGCCTCTCAGGCTGTACCCCTCCCTCTTTACGATAAATTTACCTCGGTGATGCTGGCACTTTTGGCTTATACATTTCAGTGATGGGGTCAGAGAGGCCCGGGTTGAGAGGTAAGCTGGCTGCTGTCCCCAAGTGGATCCTGGGGTGGTCCAGAGCTGTGCCCTCAGCTCTGCTTAAACCCTTCCCCTCCACCCACCTCCTCCACAGGCTTTTAATGAGGCTCAGCTCCTGGCTGCCTGGCTCCTTCTGATCTGCCCGCATCACTGCCTTTGAAGCTTCCCAGCCCCAAAGACCATTTATCTCCACAATTTGCCTAGAAAGCCTCATAAATCATGTCTGTGCACAAAGGAATTACCTCTTTGGAAGAGCTTTCAAAGGCAGCCGGCAAAGGCACCACGGACCTGCCGGAGGGACCATCGCTTTGGCCCCACACCCTCCCCACCCAGCCCTCACCTCATATTCAAAGCTCCTGAGCAAACTCTGAGCTGGGGATGGGAGGCGGGCTGTTGGGGATCAAAGGGAATGTGGTGAAGCTCCAGAGGGTGGGATGGAAGACCTAGTTGAGCTCTGAGGGAGGTGAACTCACAGTTGGGGCAGGAAAGGATGCAGGAAGGTCACAGGGTCCAAGCTGGTTTCCCATGAGAAGTGAACTCATTCTACACCCTTGTCTACCATTTCCCCATCATTCTGCACCATCGCACTTTCTCCAAGCAGTGAAGTCTGGTCTGGGGGAAAGGGCGGCTCCCTGCCTGTCATGGCTCTGGGCAAGGTACCACCCTTCCAAGCCTCAGCATCCCCCTTGACAGGGTTAGTCCTGATGGGTGGGTGTCAAGTGGTGACCCATTGAGTCCAGAGAGGTCCTGTGGGCGGGGTAGGGCTTGGGGCTGTGCCAGGGGCTTCGGAGCTGCTCTGGGCTTTGTTGGGTTTTCACATAAGGACAAAGGATTAAGCAGTTGAGGCTGGGATTGGGGGTGGGGGTTGGGTTGGGTAAAAACCCCATTTCCAAGATCTTTTTTGCCTTTCAAAGTCTGTGTTTAATTCCCCTCATGGTGAGAAAGTTACTCCACCGGCCTGAGAAATTTCTTGCTGCCATACAAAGTCATTTCTTTTCCTTCATCGCCTCACTCACTGAGCAGCAACTTCAGGGCACAGCACCGCTGCGAACGTTCATTTGGAAGGAACCAAAGCGGGACTCAGTGTGTCTGTCTTTAAGAACTTCCTGTCCCGCCCTGGGGACTGATCCCCACGGGGAAGACACAAGAAGCAGACAAGCAGTCAAAGCTGGGCAGAAGCCTGGCTCTCTTGTGGGCCCACAAAACACTTCTGAACAAACCCTGAGTCCACCTGTTGCCCTATTTGTAATGGAAATGGGGTCTTTCTCATCAGGTGGGAAGGGTGGGGGTAGGGGCTGTGTTGAAGCTGTTCCACGGGAGCCTGGGAGAGGGAAAGCAAGGTGAGGTAGTCTGGGCCCAGGCAGCGGGGAGAGACCTGCAGAACCTCTTGAAGGCAGATGTGGGCCAGGGGCAGGCTGGGCGGGAACCCTCCGCCCCTCCCCCCGCTAATCCTGGGAGTTACTGCCACACCCCAGAGGCTGGGCGGAAGGCTGTTCCCACCAGCAGAGACACACTGGCTCCTCCAGCTGTCCCACCCAGCTCACACTGCGATTGTCCCAGGGAGAAAGATTCACCTCCAAGCCACTTTTTCTTTTGGCAGAGGCAGTACCTAGAGCCCTCTGGTTTCCCCGGTGATTTGGAAGCACTGGGCTGCCATTTATTGAAAACCAATTGGATGCAAGGACAGGCTGGGTGGGGCTTAAAAAGGGCCTGGTCTGTCCCCAGGGGCCACCGAGTGATTAAAGTCAGGTTCACCTGCATGAGAGCATACTCAGGAGGCTGGGGGTATGGCAGGAAGGGGTTAATCTGCCCAGGAAGGCCTTGTGGCAGAAGCAGGTTGTGATTTAGGACCTAGAAGAACAGCAAAGACATCAGGGCAGAGAGCCCTCTGAAAAGGAGGGGTGCACACAGCCCCAGCATTAGAAGGCCTGGGAAGCAGGGGAAGAGTTTGTCTCATTGAAGGAAGGCTTGGACCAATGCTTCTCAAACGCTCCGTGAGGAAGGACCAGCTTTGTTTGCTTTTTCTTGTTTGTTTCCCAATCCATCACAGATGCACAGTCGTGACTGAGCATGACCAGTATGGTACCACATGACCCTCACCGTGAGACTCTGATGCTGCTGGGCCGTGCATCCCCAGGGGGCGTGGCTGTCACAGCAGGGGCCAGACTGGGGTAAGTTCCTAAACCAGTTACTCTCAACTTCTTACTCAATAACAACTCCTGGGCACCCCCTCCGAATGGCACTGAGCTAGCACACAGCTCGGAGGAGGGAAGAAGAGCCTGCCAAGGCACGGTTTCGGCGGTTTTCCTGGAGATCCGACTGTACAAGGTTTCTGACCTCTCTGTCTCCTTTGGGAAGTCCTGTGGATTCCAAGGGGTTGTGGCGCTGCCGAAAACACCAGGAACTTGGGGATGATGAAGGTAACCAAGGTAACACCAAGATTACTAACTGGCAGAGCAGGGCCCCACCTATCAGAACAGCCAGGGTTTAACCAGCACCTAGCAGTCAACAGGCAGCGGGTGCTGTCACAGCCGGAGCCCTGTCTGAGCGCTCCACAAATATCTCATTCAATCCTCCCAACAAGGCTACAATCTCCATTACCAGATGAGGAAATTGAGACACAGAGAGGTCGTGTCTTGCACAAGCAGAGTGCCTGGACGTTGCCATAGTCACCATCCCCTTTCCTGCCTCTGGCTCCAGCTGGGAGTTATGGACTAAGCAGGTGATAGAAACTCAGCTGAGTTTCTGCGCAGTCTGAGGCAAACTGCATCCCCTCTTTAGACCTCTGTTTCCCCGACTGTAAAATAAAGAGAGAGGAACGAGATGATCCCCAAAATGTCTTCCATTTTGGACTCCCTAAACCCTCCGAGTCACCTGGGGGAACTATAAGAGACAAATACACAGGTATATGGACAGCAGTGAATCCAAAGGAAGAAGCCCAGGTTTAAATCTCAGAGCACGTGGGGGTGCTCTGAATCTCTGCTCAGGGAACCTCCCTAAACGACAGCCATGGATGGAATTTTTGCAACAAGGACAACGAAGGCAGGTTTGCCTCACTTTACGCAACCACTCTTCCAAGTCCTTGTGCAATTAAATTGCTATTTGCAATAACCCTGTTTATCTGTACACTTTTGACCTTCTAAGTGACCTCTATGCTGATCAGTATTCAAAGCAAAGATAGGCAATCCCATTGCTCAGACGGAAAGACTGAAGCCCCGAGCAGTGTAAAAGATTGCCCAGCTACAGGTCTAGTTAGCAGGAGAGCTGAGGCTCCCGGGTCTTCAGGCTCTGATCCCACCCCACCATTCTCCCTGGTACCGCTTCCCCAGAGGGATCATTTAACACAGAGTCTACCTACCCGCAGCAAGCCATATCTCCTTGATGTTTGGAGTCTCTTGATATTGACGTCATTTGTGTCATGGCCCATTTGTCCCCCTACAGGGAGGGACTTTGAGGGCAGCTCCCAGCTGGGCCTGCCAGTCAGAGGACACTCTATCACTGCTGGGCGAAGACCTCTGGTCTCCCTGGAGAAAGGAGGCCTGAGGGCAAGTGACAAATGGCCTTCCCATCTATTGAGAGTTATTATCAAGGACATGGACAGGCTGCTCCTTAGGTGTGCTAAGGAGGAAGCCAAGGAAAGACATGTGGGCTGCACTAGGGTGTCTGCTGAGCTGTCTGTTTGTTTTTCACTCTGTAAAACTTTATCCAGTGCCTACTGTGTGCCAGACACTGGGGATCAAGTGGGGAATAAAACACCCACAGAACCTTCCTGGAGCTAATAGTCCAGCTGCAGAGAGAGACAATAAGCAAATAAAGAAAGGCCTCTGTTTTGGCCTCTATTCCAATGGTGCCTCCTCATTGCTAAGTTCTCTCCACAATCCTCCTGGCTGGGTGGCTGGCTGGCTTGCCTTTTTTTTTTTTCCCTAGAATTTATTTGATCTGATATTATATAATCATATATTTATACTCATCTTCCCTTTTTTGGGACTCCCTTTAGAATGTTGGCTCTGTGAGGACAGGGCTTTATTTTATTGACTGTTGTATCCCCAGTTCCTAGAACAACATCTGGTCTCTAGTAGATGCTCAATAAATATCGGCTGAACAAGAGAATGGATTATCAAGTAAATCTGTAATTAGAAGTTGCAGTAAGGGTATGAAGGGTCCACATCAGAGCTTGATAGTAAACAAAGACAGGGGCTGCCTTTCAGTTGGGAGATCAAGGACAGCCTTTCTGAGGAGCTGTCTTTTAGGCCGGGAGCTGAAGGAAAGGGATGGGAAGGAGGCAGTTGTGGGAAGAGTGGGAGGTCAAAGCCTTCAGGTAAAAGCAAGAGCGTGGACAAACATCCTGAAGCGGGCAAGGCTGGGCAGAGTCAAGGCACAGATGGGGGATGGTGCAGCTGGGATACCGTGAGAGCAATCAGAGAGGGAAAGGGCTCAGCGTTGTGAGTCAACAGGGCCAGACCACACATGGCATGGCAGGGAGCTGGGATTTTGAGAGCAATGGGAAGCTCCTGAGGGTTCTATCAGGAGTCAATGACAGTCATATAGCAGGATTCCTCTGTGAGCAGGAATCACAAGACTGGACCCAGAGGGACATGGTCCCTTATCATCATCCTGGGTAAGCCAGGGCTTGTCCTAGCTTAGAGCAGAAGTGGGGGAGGGGGAGTGAAAGAAGGGGGAAGAGTTTGGGGTGGGGGGAGATTTGCCCAGAGCACTGCCTGCTGCCAATGAGATCTCCCCACCCCTATGCCAGGCAGGAGACAGCTGGGGAAGGGGATGAATAGGGAGGAGGAGCGGTTGGGGCAGCTAAGTACATTCTGGCATCCAGGTGATTCAGAAAATGTGCCGACAGTCGTACACAAGCTGAGATCTCATAAATTACACCCCCTCCCCCACCCCCAGGAGAGGCGGAGGCCTTGCTAAATATAGCTCCCCTTACTGTTATTTATCTCTCTGGGTGCCAAGCAGGGACTCCTGAAGCCTGTCTCACCCATCACTAACTGTGGGTGCCGTGTTTGCCAGAGGCTGGAGAGGTGAGAGGGTGGGACGCAGGGTGGGTGGGCCCCCTGTGCAGTGAGAACTGTGGGGAGGAGCCCAGGGTTGCAGGGAAGGATAGAGCCACTCTGGCAGCTGGTGTCCCAGCCAGTTAGCCACTCAGGGACATGGCTGGCACAGGAGCAAATGGGATGGGGTTAATGACCCTTAGGATTTCTGATGACCACAGGCATGGCCCATAGCAGGCAGCGGCAACAAGCTTCATTAAGCAGGGCATCCACATTCTGTACTTCTGGAACATCCCTTGAGCTCCTCGGGGCATGGGACTTCAGAGGGAATCTAATGAGCTTAGCTCAAAAAAGTGCTGCAGGCCCTCAGCACCCCTCTTTCTGTCTTCGGGGGCACTCAGCCTCCTCCAGAGCACCTATCCTTGTCCTCCACATGGGAGTCACTCCCTGCGGCCCTGCAGACCCCACACGGGAGGGGCTTTTCCACCTTCCCAGACCCCCTTATCCATTAAGACTTAGATTAAATGCTCCTCCCTAGACAAGGCTGCCTGCTCTGTGCCACATTCTAAATTCATTGTGCCTACTGCTTATTTGCCCAGCATTGAGATGGATGCTTACCCATCAGGCCCCCGAACTTTGGAATCACAAAGAGCTGGGTTCGAATCCCACTGTTGCCTCTTATCACCTATGCGGCATCAGACAAGCTATGTTATCCCCTGAAGCTTAGCTTCCTCATCTCCCCTAGAAAATGAGGCTCATAAATGCCTTAGAGGGCTGTGGTCCGGACATAAGGTACTCTTCTGCACCATCAGTGACTCACAAGTAGGAGATGCTCAGTGCTATTGGACAAGCCCTTGGAGAGAATGTGGAGATAAATTCTCATAGTAAGCGATCAAGGCATCGTGTTATTTTTTTTAAGATTTATTTGTTTGAGAGAGAGAAGGACAGTGAGCATGAGCAGGGAGAGGGGGAGAAGGAGAGAGAGAATCTTAAGCAGACTCCCCACTGAGTGCAGAGCCTGATGTGGGGCTTGATCTCACAACCCAGGAGATCACAACCTGAGCTGAAATCAAGAGTTGGATGCTGAACCACCTGAGCTACACAGATGCCCTGAGGCATCATGTTATATGCAGGGGTAAATACATTAGGTAGCTGAATTATTAGCTGCATTAATAATGGGTCATCCTTGTCATCACCTGGCTGAAAATTCCTTTGGGGAAGGACTTGGTCTGGGTTTCCCCAGGAGCTGATTCCACGGGAAAGGGGAGGGAAGGGAAGGGAAGGGAAGTGCCACCTGTACCTTTGGGAGATGATGGAGAACAGGGCTTAGAGTGCCCCAGCCAAGGGGCAAGGAAGACAGGGGTTTATCCACTAACCTCTCAGTCCTGCCCTTCACTGAGAGCTGCATTCGTTCTCTGGCACCCACTGCTCCCTGTATGTTGTGCCCCCAGCAGAGTCCCAGGAGTCTGTCACAGCAGAGGCTGGTGCATAGAAGTGTGCGCTGCGCTGTCTGGGGAATCATGTGCATCCACTGCAGGGACCAAGTCGGTTTTTTTTTTCCCTATGGTGGACACCATACCTGATGTGCCATCCAGTGCACACTAGGCACTCAGTCTTAATCTTTATTGATTCGATGACTACCTCATCAACATGTCTACCTAAGAAATGGTTGGAGGAGTAGGGGATGAAAAGATGGCCTGGCTCTTGCACTGGGGTCCTCAGGACCTGGGATGGGGATGGGGGTGGAACAAGGACACATGAAAAAGACAAAGGAGGAGTCTCACTCAATGTCAAGGAGCTAAGGCCCAGGGAGAGTGAAGGCACCCTGCAAATAAGGCACAAAAGAGGAATGGCCTCCAGGGATGGCAGGGTTTTAAGGAGAATGTGGGACTTGCTTCCCCTGGAAGAAGAATGGACTCAGGCATAAGGGAAAGGAAGAAGGAGACTTGAGAGAACAGCACAGGCAAAGACCTGGAGGCAAGAATGTGGGGAGTGAGTAGAGGTGTGTAGGGAGATCACAGGGTAGGAGAGCTGGTTGGACCATCTCTATAGTTTCTCTAACCTTGTCAGGGTTAGAGGTGGGGCTTGGGGACAGAAATTTGGCCTCAGAGAGCTCATAAGAGAAGGGGCCTCAGGGCATGTCTAGGAAGAATCAGGATTGGGAGCAGCCTCCAGGCAGCATGTGCCACTGACTGTGTGGAAGAGAGGCTTCTCCAGGACTTCTAGGAGGGCTGGGGTCCCCACATACACCCATGTGTCCCCCACATCCCCAGAGGGCTCAGTGCACACTTCTACACACTAAAGGCTGTGACACTGCCAGAAGCATAATACACAGCAAGCAGGAGGTGCCAGAGAGCGAATGCCCACCCCAGCAGCCTCAAGTTTCTCTATGTCTGTTCCATGCAGTATACAACCTGAACATCTGTACAACCTCCAGCATCCTTGTCTGGCTGGTATAAGAGGGGAGAGAGGGATAAGAAGTACTTCGAAACTGAGGAAGAAGGGACACCTTCCAGGCTGGACTGAACAGAACTCTGCTCCCACCCAGCTCTCCAAAACCCAGTAGAGGATGCTGTCACTACCAAGAATCAAATTCCCTAGAATCTGAAGGACAACAAAGGTAGCCTTCATTCTGTAGCCCTGTCCCTCTAGGGAGACTAGGAGGCTCCACAACTGCCCTGATATCCCTCTACTTCTGTCTTGGTTTCCATCTTTGCTGCCTCTTTCCATACTCTCACCCCCTTTTCCTCTGGCCTACCCATCTTTCTCTCTCATCACCCTTCCTGTGATGGCTACAGCCCAAAGGGTGGG
>RCUC01163683.1:0-51070 GCA_003697995.1 Taxidea taxus jeffersonii | reverse complement strand
TCCTTGTTAAGTGAACTTGGTCTTGGCTGGATTTCTCATTGATCTTCTTGGAGGGGGGGGGCTGTTGTAGTGATTCTCAAGTATCTCTGCCCCAGGCGGAATTGCACTGCCCTTACCAGGGGCCGGGCTAAGTAATCCTCTCAGGTTCGCTTTCGGGAGCTTTTGTTCCCTGAACGCGCTTTATGTAGAGTTCCGGAGGTCGGGAATGACAATGGCGGCCTCCCAATCTCCGGTTCAGAGGAGCCGAGAGCTAGGGGCCCCAGTCTTCAGTGCGCCTTCATAGAAAAGCGTTTAATCACTCCCGTCTCCCCAGCCTCCGTTCGCGCTCGGAGAAAATCGTGCGTAAGCAGTCCCATCTCACTGGCTTCTGGGAGCGCTCCGAGTTCACCCAGCCTGTGACCAAGCGTCTCTGTCTCTGGCACAGTGTCCCACCTGGAGTCTCCGAACCCCGTAGATCCCTGAGCTCTCCCGGGTCGGAGTCTCCCCGGATCTTGTGGGGACCCCTCGCACAGAGCACCGGCCCGTGTCACAGAGCACCGGCCTGTGTCACAGACCACAGCTCTAGGAAACCTCAGCTCTGTCTCCACAGCCGACTTCCCTGCTCTAATATCTGTGAGCTCTGTGACACTCAGATACCCCCGATCCTTCTGTGACCCTGTGGGACCCGAATCCACGCTGTCCCTGCGAGGTCTTCACCCCAGTTTCACCTCTGGAGTGATGTCCCTCCCTGGAGCAGACTTTTAAAAGTCCTGATTTTGTGCTCCGCTGCTTGCCAGGAGCCGGCCCCTCCCCCTGGGGTCTATCTTCCCATCGTGTTGGATTCACTTCTCCGTTGGTCCTACCTTTTAGAAAGTGGTTGATTTTCTGTTTCTAGAAATTTTGTTTTTCTTCTCTTCAATCTCCTGTTGGATTTGTAGGTGTTCGGAATGGTTTGATAGGCTATCTCCTGATGCCTGATGTCGTCTCAGCCTGCTACTTCTCTGCCATCTTGACTCCTCCCCCCAGCATAGACATTTTAACAGTATTTGTTCTTGCAACCCATAAGCATGGAATATTTTTCCATTTCTTTTTGTCTTCTTCAATTTCTTTCATAAATGTTCTATAATTTTCTGAATCCAGATCCCCTGTCTCTGGCTAGGCTTATTCCTAGGTATCTAATTTTTTTAAAAGGTTTTATTTATTTATTTGACAGACAGAGATCACACAAGTAGGCAGAGAGGCAGACAGAATGGGGAAGGGAGAAGCAGGCTCCCTGCCGAGGAGAAAGCCAGATGTGGGACTCGATCCCAGGACCCTGGGATCATGACCTGAGCTGAAGGCAGCGGCTCAACCCACTGAGCCACCCAGGCATCCCATAATGGTTTTTGTGCAATTTTAAGTCAGAATGACACCTTCATTTCTCTTTTTTCTGTCACATTGTTAGTACATAAGAATGCAAGTAATTTCTGTGCATTGATTTTATATCCTGCCACTCTGCTGAATTCCTGTTGAGTTAGCAATTTAGGGGTGGAGTCTTTTGGGTTTTCCACATAAAGTAGCATGTCACCTGCAAAGAGTGATGATTTTACTTCTTTGCTGATTTGGGTGTCTTTTATTTCATTTTGGTGTCTGATTGCTGAGGCTAAGACTTTTAGTACTATGTTGAACAACAGTGGTGGTAATGGACATTGAACCATGCTGTGTTCCTGACCTTAGTGGAAAAACTCTCATTTTTTCCCCTATGAGAATGACATTTGCTGTAGGCTTCATATGTGGCTTTTTTGATATTGAGGTATGTTCACTCGATCCCTACACTGTGAGGAGTTTTAATCAAGAAAGAATGCTCTACTTTATCAATTTTTTTTCTGCATTTATTGAGAGGATCTTCTGATTCTTGTCATTTAAAAAAAATTATGTAACATAACACATTGATTGATCTGTGGATGTTAAACCACCCTGCAGCCCAGGAATAAATCCCTTCTGGTCATGTTGAATAATCCATTCAAGGTAGTGTTGGATCCTATTGGCTAGTATTTTGGTGATAATTTTTGCATCCATGTTCATCAGAGGTATTGGTGTGTAATTTTCCTTTTTGGTGAGGTCTTTGTCTGGTTTGGGGATCAAGGTTATGTTGGCCACAAGGTAGTCTGGGTGGCTCTGTCAGTTAAGCATCTGCCTTCAGCTCAGGTCATGATCCTGGAGTCCCAGGATCAAGTTGTGCATCAGGCTCCCTGCTCAGGAGGGATCCTGCTTCTCCCTCTGACTCTGCTCCCTCTCGTGATCTCTCTCTCTCTCTCTCTCATTCTCTTTCTCTCAAATAAATAAATAAAATCTTTTTAAAAAAGGTAATGCTGGCTATAGGAAGAGTTTGGAAGTTTTCTTCCCATTTCTATTTTTTTGCAACAGCTTCAGAAAAATATATATTATTTCTTCTTTAAATGTTTGGGAGAATTCCCCCAGGAAGCCATCCAGCCCTGGGCTCTAGTTTGTTTGGAGATTTTTGATTACTGCTTCAATGTCCTTGCTGGTTATGGGTCTGTTCTGGTTTTCTATTTCTTCCAGTTTCAGTTTTGGTAGCTCATGCATCTCTGGGAATGCATCCATCTTCCAGACTGCCTAATTTGTTGGCATATAGTTGCTCATAATTGTTTGTGTTTCTTCAATGTTGGTTATGATCTCTATTTTTTCACTCATGATTTTATTTATTTGGGTTCTTTCTCTTTTCTTTTCAATGAGTCTGGCCAGGAATTTACAGTCTTATTAATTCTTTCAAAAAATAAATTTCTAGTTTCATTGATCTGTTCTGCTGTTCTTTTGGTTTATATTTCATAGATTTCTGCTTTAATCTTCATTATTTCTCCACTCCTCTTTGGTGTAGGCTTTATTTGCTCTTCTTTCTTCAGCTCCTCTAGGTGTAAGGTTAGGTTGCATATTTGAGACCTTTATTATTTCTTGAAGAAGGCTTGCATTGCTATATACTTCCCCCCTTACTACCTTTGCTGCATCCCAAAGGTTTTGAACAGTTGTTTCATTTTCATTTGTTTCCATGATTTTTTAAAATTCTTTAGTTTCCTGGTTGACCCATTCATTCATTAGTAGGATGTTATTTAGCCTCCAGGTATTTGTACTTTTTCCAAATTTCTTCCTGTGATTGAATTCCAGTTTCAAAGCTCGTGATCCAAAAATATGCAGGGACTGATTCCAATCTTTTGTTATTGGTTGAGGCCTGATTTGTGACCCACTATTTGATCTGTTTCAGAGAATGTTCCATGTGCACTTGAGAAGAATGTCTATTCTTTTGCTTTAGGATGGAATGTTCTGAATATATCTTTGAAGTCCATCTGGTTCAATGTGCCATTCAAAGCCCTTATTTCCTTTTTGGTCTTCTGCTTAGATGATTTGTCTATTGCACTGAGGGGGATGTTAAAGTCCCCTTCTATTATTGTATTATTATTGATGTGTTTCTATGGTTTTGTTATTAATTGCATTATATATTTGGTTCATACCATGTTAGGGGCATAAATATTTACAATTGTTAGATCTTCTTGTTGGATGGACCCTTTAATTATGATATAGTATCCCTCCTCATCTCTTATTATAGTCTTTGCTTTAAAATCTGATTTGTCTGATATAAGGATAGCCATCCCAGCTTTCTTTTGATGTTCATTAGCATGATAAATGATTTTCCACCCCTTCACTTTAAATCTGGAAGTGTTTTGGGGTCTAAAATGAGTCTTTTGCAGACAGCACATTGATGGGTCTCGTTTTTTTTTTTTTTTTCAATCTGATACTTTGTGTCTTTTGATTGGGGTATTTAGTCCATTTACATTCAGAATAACTATTGAAAGATATGAATTGAGTGTCATTGTATTACTTGTAAAATGGCTTTTACTCTATATTGTCTCTGTTCTTTCTGGTCTATGTTATCTTTGGGCTCTTTTTGCTTAGTGGATTCCTTTTAATATTTCTTGTAGGGCTTTTTGTGATCACAAATTCTTTAAGTTTCTATTTGTCCTGGAAGGTTTTCTTTCTTTCTTTTTTAAATCACTCCTTCTATTTTGAATGACATATTAGCTGTTTAAAGTATGTTTGGCTTTATATATTTTTTTCATTTAGCACCCTGAAGATATCATGCCAGTCCTTTCTGGCCTGCCAGGTCTCTGTGGATAGGTCTGCCAATCTAATGTTTCTACCCTTGTAGGTTACCTACCTCTTGTTCTGAGCTGCTTTCATGATTTTCTTTTTGTCTCTGAGATTTTTAAGTTTTACTATTATATGTTGGGAGTGTTGACTTATTTTTAGTGATTTTTAGGGGAGTTTTCTGTGCCTTTTGGATTTTGATGCTTGTTTCCTTCCCCAAATTAGGGAAGTTCTCCACTATAAGTTGCTCCAATGTACCTTCTTCTCCTCTTTCCCTTTCCTCTTCTTCTGGAATCCCAATTACTCTAATATGGTTTTGCTTTATCATATCACTTATCCCTCAAATTCTACCCCCATGATCCAGTAGTTGTTTATCTCTCTTTTCTCAGCATCTTTTTTCCTCCATCATTTGGTCTTCTGCATCACTAATTCTCTCTTCTGCCTCATGTATCTCAGCAGTTAGGGCCTCCACTTTTTTATTGCATCTCATTAATGGCATTTTTAATTTGACTTGGTTAGATTTTAGTTCTTTTATTTCTCCAGAAATGGATCCTCTAGTGCCTTCTGTGTTTTTTTCAAGGCTAGCTACTAACTTTATAATCGTTATTGTGAACTCTGGTTCCAACATCTTTTTTTTTTTTTTTTAAGATTTTATTTATTTATTTGTTAGAGAGAGAGAGAGAGAGAGCGAGCACAGGCAGACAGAGAGGCAGGCAGAGGCAGAGGGAGAAGCAGGCTTCCCGCCAAGCAAGGAGCCCGATGTGGGACTCGATCCCAGGACGCTGGGATCATGACCTGAGCCGAAGGCAGCCGCTTAACCAACTGAGCCACCCAGGCATCCCTGGTTCCAACATCTTAATTATGTCTATACTGATTAGGTCCCTGGCAGTCAGTACTGTCTCTTGTTCTCTTTTTTTGAGGTGAGATTTTCCATCTTGTCATTCTGTCCAGAGAATAGAAGAATGGGAAAACCAAACACTAAATGGCAATGACCCTAGAGATTTCAAAATTCACTAAACAAATTGGATGAGACCTAAAACCAAGGAAAAGAAAAAAAAGAGAGAGAATGTAATCAGACAAGTGAACAGAATAGAGAAAGACATTGGAATCTGTGTGTATAAAACTAGACCTCAAAAGTGTAAAAACAACAACAACATATATGTATAAAATAAGGTTAAATACATTGAAAGGATAGAATATAATTGTATTATATTCAAAAATAGAAATTAAAAGACAAGAAAAAACAGAAGAGAAAACATCACCCCCACTAACAACAAAAGGGATATAGACAGACAGATGAACACGACAGAGGAATACACTATTGCCTGAGTCTATTTTGGTCAGTTTGTTAGAAGAAACTACATCTCAAAATTGTAAAGAAAGAAAAACTTGTATATCCAAAAATAGGATTAAATAAACTAAATATATTGAAAGGATAAAACATGGATGTATAGATGAACATTTAAAAAGACTTTAATAAGGGGTGCCTGGGTGGCTCAGTGGGTTAAGCCTCTGCCTTCGGCTCAGGTCATGATCTCAGAGTCCTGAGATCAAAGCCCACATTGGGCTCTCTGCTCAGCAGGGAGCCTGCTTCCCCATCTCTCTGTGCCTGCCTCTCTACCTACTTGTGATCTCTCTCTCTCTCTGTGTCAAATAAATAAATAAAATCTTTTAAAAAAGAGAGACTTTAGCAAAAAATTTTAAAAACCTCATGAAAACAAACAAACAAAAAAGGAATAAGAAAAACAATAATAAAAAATATGATCAGAGAGATGAATAGAACAGAGCTGTACACTAGATTTGGGGTATATTTTGGTCTATTAAAAGCAACTGCATTCCAAATTTGTAAAGAAAGAATATGTATATAAAAATAAGATTAAATACAATGAAGGGACAGAGTATAAATGTAAAAATGAAAAAAAAAAGATTTTAAGAAGGAGTTAATAAGGGCAACCCTGTTAGGTCCCCTTCAAAGTAGTATCACTTTGCTATTGCTTAATAAACTTGCTTTGCTGCCACAGGGAGGGTAAAAAGGAGTTGATAAAATAAGAATTTGGTTGAAAAAGGAAAAAAATGAAAAAAAAATTAAAGTTGAAAGACTAAAGAACCATGGGGGAAAAGCCATGAATTCTCTGTGCTATATTAACCTAGCCCGGGAGTTTTGCAGTTCTCAGTCATTGGTAAACTTGGTCTTGGCTCTGTGTTCTTCCTGATCTTCTGGGAGAGGGCCTGTTGCACTGACTCTCAAGTGTCTTTGCTCCAGGGGGGAATTGTACCACCCTTGCCAGGGCCCAGGCTGATTAATCTGCTTCAGTTTGTTTTATGTGGTTTTTGATCCCTGAAGGCTTTCTGTGCAGCTTTATAGGATGAGAATGAAAAGGGCACCCTCCCAATGTCTTACCCCAGAGCCAAAAGCTTGAGGCTCCACTTGTCAGTGAGCCCTCAGAGAAAAACAGTTAGTCACACATGTCTCCCTGGTCTCCAGCCACTGGCCACTTCTATGCTCACTGGCCTGGGATAGAGTGTTTCTATCTCAGGCCCATGCCCCCATTCTGAGTCTCCAAACCCTACAGACTCCTGTGGTCCTTTTGAGCCTTTCCTCCTGAGGAAGGAAGTGGGGGTCTTGCCAGATACTCAGCTTTTTGAGCATCTACTCGGAGAGAAGTGGCTTGACTGTGCTACAGTAGACAGTTGAGTTGAGAGCCCGCTCCTGGGCTCACTCTTTGTAGCCAGCTTTCCTACTCCAATGCCTGGGATCTTTACCCCACTCAGGCACCCCTATTCTTCCTGTGACCCTGAGCATCCTGAGACCACACTGTCCTAATGAGGGTCCTTTCCCCTGCTTAGCAGCCTGAGTAATGTCCTTCACCAGGGCAAAAATTTAAAAGTTCCAATTTTGTGCTCCACTGGTGTATCACTTACTGGTAGCCATCTGACAGAGGATCCCTCCCCCCATACTCTATCTTCCCATATATTATCTGGGATTCACTTCTCCACACCTCCTACCTTGCAGAAAGTAGTCACTTTTCTATGTCTAGAGTTATAGCTATTATTTTCTTAGATCTCAGGTTAAGTTCATAGGTGTACAGAACGTTTGGATGGCTATCTAGTATAATTCCTGGGACTAGAAGAAATTAAGGTCTCTTACTCTTCCTCCATCTTGGACACTCTTTCAGCATACAACACTTGATCTTGGGGTTGTGAATTTGAGCCCCACATTAGGCATACAGATTACTTAAAAAATAAAATCTGTAGATTTTAAATATATAGAGAGGTACTCAATAATAGAGGACAAACAAAATAGAACAAACCATTATAGATGGTTACCATAGGAGAGGTGGGTCACGGGTTAAATGGCTAATGGGGATTAAAGAGGGCACTTGTGATGAGCACAGGGTGTTATATTGAAGTATTGAATCACTGTATTGTATACCTAAAACTAATATTGCACTATATGTTAACTAACTAGAATTTCAATTAAAAGGCACAAAAAAGGGGCACCTGGGTGGCTCAGTGAGTTAAGCCTCTGCCTTCAGCTCAAGTCATGATCTCAGGGTCCTGGGATGGAGCATGGCATCAGGCTTTCTGCTTAGCGGGGAGCCTGCTTCCCCCTCTCTTTCTGCTTGCCTCTCTGCCTACTTGTGATCTCCATCTGTCAAATAAATAAATAAATAAATAAAATATTTTTTAAAAAGGCACAAAAAAGAAAAAATAAAATAAAGTCTTAAAAAAATCTTCATAAAGGTATTGAAGAGGTAGAAAAATAGCAGGGATCTGACAGGCCAAATTCTGAGAGAAAGCCTGCGACTGGAGTATAATCAGAATATCTGATTCCCAAAGTTCTTTATGCTGCAAGGATATTCTTGGAGTTCATAACTGGGCTTCAGGAGATATCTGCAGAGGCTGCAGGAAGGAAGCCTATTAGTCTGGGTTCTTCAGAGAACAAATTGGATATCTATACATAAATACATGAGATATGTATCTATGTCAATATATATCTATACATCGAGTTGGGGGAGAAGGAAATTTATTTTAAGGAATTGGCTCATGATTATGGAGAGTACAAATGCAAAAGCTATGGGGTAGACTGGCAGGCTCAGACCCTGGAAGAGCTGATATTGCAATTGAAGACTATATTAATCATGTTTTTCATTTTCTGTATTTTATGGTGACCAGACATCTTACTAGAGGTTGGCAAGGAGAGCTGTTCTATTCATGGAAATAATAATCAACTGGTAACATATCTTTCATATGCAAACCAATAAATCCCAAGTTCTCTTGAACTATTGAAACCAATAGTTCTCTCATCCTAAATCACTGCAAAGGTAGGTGTCAGACAAATAAAAACCACCTTATAGCCTAGAGCCGGTTGACATTTTTCAAAGTGGCCAATCCTAGACTGTTTCCCCTGCTCTGCCTTGCTTTGTCCATGAAAACCACAGTAAAGGCTCTGGGTTATGCTTCACCTCACTCCTACTTCTGTCTCCTGACCAAACTCGTGTTTCATCACCTATGTGAAGTGGCATGCCTCCTCTTCCTGGGAAATGCAAGTAACAAAAATTCCTCAATGTCATTTGCATCTTTGTATCATCACACAGTCACTTCCATAAGTTAAAAATCCCAAAGGCATTTTAACACAAAGTTCAAAGGTTGTTAGGCTGAAGACCTATGAGGAGAGACTATTAAAGTTCAAGTTTGGAGTGGTTTGCTGGTATAATAATCTTCTTCCTCTGGGACAATTTGTCTTTTGTTGTAGTTAGGCCTTTAACTGATGAAGTGAGGCCCACCTGCATTAAGGAAAGACCTATGCTTTACTCAAAGTCCACTGATTTAAGTATTAATCATATCCAAAATACACTCTCTCACGGAAATATCTAGAATAATGTTGGACCAAATATCTGGACACTGTAAGCCAAATAGGTCAATACATAAAATTAACCATATCAAGAATTTTATAGGAAATGTTCCCCGGAGGCCTTCTTTCCCCATATCATGGAGCATCTACCTCCTGATGCAGGATGACAGAGAAGTATGTCTAAGACCGTAAACTTCATTGAGCTGGGATCTTTTATCTTTTTTTTTTTTTTTCCAAAAACCTAGCAGAGAAGACTATATTTGCCAAATAAGTTAATCTATTCTACTTTTTAAAATAAAATAAATGAAATGAACATTGACAACTCTAAAATCAAAAGACTCAAAATAAGTTTAAAAAAAATCAAAGAAAATCCATGACTAAAATAAATGAAAAACTAAAAATCAATAAGTATAAGAATAAAGTACTTAATAAAAATAAACCTAAAAAATTCTAAAATGAAATAATTTAAAAACATGTATATAATTAAAAATCGTTTCAAAGTTAAATGAATCTGAAAATAGATAACCATGTAAAGTAGTAGCTATAGATTTGGGAAAAATGAAGGCAGTTGTCCCTTCCAAGTTGTACAGGCTACTTGCTGCATTAAAGAACAGAACCAAAATAGAGAAGGACAGTTGCAGTAGAAGTAGCAAGAGAGCAGAGTCCTATGAATGAGGGGACACAGCTAGAAAAACTCCAGAAGCAAGCTGCCATGGGCTTGAGCACTTCACAGCAACAGTAGGAGAGAAAGAGCTCTGTGAGGCTGGCAGGCCTCTTTAAGTTACACTGCTTTCCACAAATCCAAGAAAACAAGTTTAGTGACAGAAAATAGTGCTTCCAAATCCCAGGCAGTAGGGCTATAAGAGGAAAGGGGAGTAACTTCAGAATAGCGCTCCTGCCGAAAACAAAAGCATTGTTTCTTGACAGACTTCATCTATTTTAGTATGCTTTTTTCAAAAATGAAGTGAAAGGCATTAAGGAAATGGTACAGGATATTGAATGACATCGTAAATTAGAGTTAGAAAAACTCAGTGATGAAAGAACAGGCCTCAGGGAAGAAGCAGCAGCATACTGAAACATCGCTTCATAAATGAAATGTAAAGTAGTAAGCACAAGGTAGCAGACAATGTTGTATGAGAATGGAAAGTGAGAAGAGGAAAATCCTAAAAAAGAAACTAAGCAAGAGAGCACAAGATTTGAGAGAAAATGTCAAAGTGTGAGGCTAAGGAAAGAAAATGAATAATTGGAGTGCCTGTGAGAAAAACAAAGCAAAGACAAAAACGTTAAAATAAAAATACAGAAAGTTTCCTGGAAACACAGTAGTGCTTTCAAACTGTTTATCAACAGAGCACCCTGAGCACTGATTCAGAATGACAAGTGGCAAGACATAGTCTCAAAAAATCATTGAGAGAAAATCAAATTAAAATTAAATCTAGGGGCGCCTGGGTGGCTCAGTGGGTTAAAGCCTCTGCCTTCGGCTCAGGTCATGATCCCAGTGTCCTGGGATCGAGCCCCGCATCGGGCTCTTTGCACTGCATGGGGCCTGCTTCCTCCTCTCTCTCTGCCTGCCTCTCTGCCTGCTTGTGATCTCTGTCTATCAAATAAATAAATAAAATCTTTTAAAAAAATTAAATCTAATATAAAATTTAATTAAAACTTAAGGAAAAGGGAAATCCTTGGGCATCTAGGAAAAAAGAGCAAATCATATAAAGGAAGGGAAATGAGAATGTCATCCACATTCCTGAGTGCCATATTTTGTATCACAAGAAAATGGAGTAATGTATTGAAAGACACTGAACAGAAGAAACCATGGATTTTCTAGCTAGAAAACCTGATTTATACAGAATAAAAGTCTTGGCATTCAAGTCATCATGCAAGAACTTAAGCAATATTATTCTCATGACCCCTTGCAGAGGGATGACCAAATTTAGGACAAGAAATGCCTTGAAAGAATATAAGGACAGATGGTTAACAGGAAATCTATGATGACTTTGCATGACCAAGAGTCTCTGAGAGGGAGAATGACCTCAGTGGCAGTTACTAAGGTACTTGCCTCTTAATAATTCAAGAGCTTTTTTGGTTTGGGATGCTTTCTATTTAAGGTTAACATATTTTTAAAATCACTGGTAGGAAATATTGCTTAATATAGATAGTGTGTGTTAATTAATTGATTTTAAATTAAAAAAAAATAAGGCTTCCAACATTAAATGTAAAGAAGATTCACCAAAACGCATTCCAAGTCCACACAATCCAGGAAGAAAATAACTGGCACTACATTAGCTGACTAGGGAGATAGGAGTGTTCATGGAGGAGCTGAGGCAGCTCTGTTGTTGGCCTCATGGCTGATTAAAGCCCCCTGCAAAAACAAAAACAAAAACAAAAGCAGAAGCCCCCTGCAATGGGCAACCTCCAGCTCCTTTGAGGCCCAGAGTGGGCGCTCAAATGAGCAGTGACAATCTGTAGCACAAGCAGGAATCCACAGGGGTCACAGAGATAGGTGGAAGAGGGGTCCAGCAAGGTGGGTGTGTAAGTGCCTCTCAGGCCCTGGGAAAATGACCTTGACCCCTAGAATGCCCAGGAGTCACAAGGTACTGAGGCCTGTTTCCTGCTCTGTGCTGAGGGTGTGATGTGTCAATACACAGAGCCATTTCACCTGGGTGATAGGCAGGACAGCTTTCAGGGCCAGGTTGCCTGGACAGGGAAATAATGAAAAGAAAAGGGGAAGACCCTTCATCTCCAGGGATGAACAGTCTGAGTTCCACAGACCTGGGCCAAGGGAGGAGCTGGTTGTCTCAGGTTTCATGGAACAGGAGTGGAAAGATGACCCTTTCTTTCTGCCCAGCCCTCTACTCAAGACAATCCTGTCATGAGAGTGGCATTTCAACAGTGAGCAGCTTCCTGGGGTGCTTCTCTTTTGCCCTGGTAAGGATTTTTCTTTCTAGCACAACCACCAAACTGTGCCTGTGCCTTTCAATTAAGAAAAAATTCTTATACAGTGGTAATAAAAACATAGGAAAGCAACAAAGTATATGTGAATTTACTTGCCTTCTCTTCTTCCTCTCTGCAACTGTTCCACATGCCCATTTCCTCTACTTTTTCATGCCCTTTTACTTCAATCCTTTCTCTAGAGTCCATGACAAGAGAATTTCTGGAAGCAGACTCCTGCTGGAATGAAAATGAGAGCTGAAGGGAAGAAAACAATCATGCATGTCCAGATCCAATTCTCAATGCAGGAAATTTCCTGTGTAGGGAGTGTCCAGGGAAGAGTCAGCACTCCTGTGGCCTCTCCAGCATGGTGGGCCCAGTTCTTCTGACTCCCAGCCCTGCTACCTTGGCATTCAAGGTTACTCAACACATTAGAATGTAGCTTGGCATTCAGGAACCAGGGCAGTGCTAGGAAAGTGTGTGAGAGGGGCTGCAGGGAGATTTTATGAATACTGAAGATCCAGTGACCTCAGCTGTCTGGATGAGACCAGGTCTTTCAGGGTGAGAGTCATGAAGGAAGGAATGGGGAAGAGCTATAAAAGAAGCTTATGACTAAAAGAGAGTATTAAAAAGAGACCAAAAGTGGTGCCTGGGTGGCTCAGTCGTTGGGCATCTGCCTTTGGCTCAGGTCATGATCCCAGGGTCCTGAGTTCGAGCCCCACATTGGGCTGCCTGCTTGGCAGGAGGCCTGCTTCTTCTCCCATTCACTTTCTTGCTATGTTTCTCTCTGTCAAATAAATAAAGTCTTTAAAAAAAGAGAGAGAGAGATACCGAAAGAGGAAATAAATCATATGGAGGTTGCTACTCTCCCTTTCTGAAAGTTGTGCTGGACTCAAAGCAGCTGCCCAGGACTGTCCAGGAGGGTGGAGGTTATTCTCTCTGCACCACCCAACATGGTGACCTCTAGTACCTAGAGTTGACGGACACTTGAAAGCTCAATGACATAGAAGCAGGCTCATCTGGCTGGTGGCTACCATGCTAAATATTTAGCACAGCTCTAGAGTTCCAGAGATGAAGAAGATGCCCTGGTTTTCATCACATAATGGTTCACTGGCTTGGGCACATACACAGGTGCCCTGGAAACACTGAAAGTGGAAGGTCAACATTCAAGCCCTAGAAGAATTCCCAGCAGACAGCCCATTTGAAAACAGAGGTGAAGAGCATGGTTCCGCAGAACCTGGATTAGACATAATCAAAGCAGGAAGACCCTTCACTGTCTTCAGAAGCCCAAGCTTCTTGAAAGGCTGTGCTGACACCTGCTTTGGGGCCCAAGAAGCCTGAGCCAGTTACAAAGGGATCCTTTTCACACCTGAACCAGATCCCAGTCCAGGAGCATATTCACTTGACTTTGCAAAGCTTGCTCATAGCCAGGATTCCTGTTCCTGTGAGTGTGAAGACATGCAGGGGGAGAGTCTGGGGCTGAGAATTCCAAAACGCTTTCAGAGAAACTCCAACAGATGTCCTTGAGGCCATAAAGGGAGGAGCAAGGACCACCTGAGCTTTAGGCTCTGCTCCCATCTCTGCTGGCCTTGCCCTGCATTGAAGACCGTGCCCTTCCTACTTCCACTCTACTAGAACATGTTGCCGCAGCTGCCGTAGCCCTTGAAGCTGCCCTTCTATGTGAATGCATTTCTGGGCCAATCTCTGGAGACCTGACTTCACTTCTCTGCCTCTCACCATCTCTTGTTAGTGAAATTGTTAAAGTCATGAAATAAAGTACCTGTCCTGTCACACAGGTAGCTGGAGAAGACAAGAGAACAGAAGAAAGCTTTACTGCAGCCTTGCAGGGAAACCCCCGTATGGTGCTTATACTAGCAGCAACAATATAATTTGCCTCTTCCCCACTCAGAGGAACACAAATATCAGTGAAGGGAGGGTCAGCCAGTCATGGCTGGGCTCAGGTGATGATGCTCTACTGAGTCTTCTAATGGTACTCTACCGAGTCTTCTGATCTTGAAACCTTAGACCCTTCCTCTATCCCATTGTCTGATGTGCTGAGTGTCTTCTTCTGCCCTTAGAAATCTTTTCCCTCATAAGGTCCAGCCCTAAGCTCTGAGTGCTGTATTCACCCCTGGAGCCCACCAGTT
Source organism: Taxidea taxus jeffersonii (assembly GCA_003697995.1). Lineage (NCBI taxonomy): Eukaryota > Metazoa > Chordata > Mammalia > Carnivora > Mustelidae > Taxidea > Taxidea taxus. The sequence continues at coordinate 37,024 of RCUC01163683.1, read as the reverse complement.
AGCTCTCTTGATCCTTAGAGCCTCCTTGTTGATGACACGGAAATGACAATCTGGAGGTTATGGATTTCTAGGAGTTTCTGGAGTGAATAAGTGACATTTATCAATCCAGCAGTCTCAGATTTTGTTTTGTGGAGGAAAATATTGACACTGACAGGGCAAACAAAGTCCATTCAAATGCAACATATTTCATACACATACATGATTGAAATGGAAAATTCAAACCATAATTTGTCTCATTTTATATTCATATTTACTCAAAATGATAACCTAGGTTTGTTTCCTTCCAAAGGTCCACAAGAGACAGCAAGAGTCTATTTTAACTGGTCAATTCAACAGGAACCTAAGCGGTGCTTTCCTTTCCCATCGCTGAACTTTCCTTCCTCCATCTTGGCAATATACAGCATATTCTTTCCTCCTCTTTGGAAGGAAGCCAGGTGCCCACCTTAGTGCTCAGTCCCTGCTTCTCTTTTTTTATAGTGTAGGGTCCTTTGGTTATCACATAGAAACCATGCCTGGCACAGGTGAGGAAGACAGATTTTCCAACATGGAATGCCATTTCCACTTTTGGCAACATCATCTGAGGTGAAATATTAGATTCCCAATTGGGGAAATTTGGGATGAATTTCCTCCAACTTTACTTGAAGGCTCCTCCTTTCTCAGAGTCCTACCCAAGTTGGGTGTGTGGTTTGGCTGCCCCAGGGCCTGACTGCCATAGGAAGGAGGCCTGCTCCAGAACTCCAACTTTTGAGACTGTAGGAAGATTAACTATGAAACTGCCTGTAATCAAAAGAGTTTGGGAGTGAGGGAAGGGGAAACAGTGAAGCATCAGTGGGGGAAATACCCATTGGATGCTAAAAGTACTTACAAGCTGAGCAAGGACTGGGCCTGAAGTCTTGGGCCTGGCAAGCACTCCCCACAGGAGGCTCTACAGCACGGACTAAATTTATAGTTGATGTCAAACTCATAGTAGACATTTACAACCCCCTTCAGGCATTAGAGATGTGAGAAGAAGTACATGGACTTTGGAATCAAGGCACCAAATCTTCAGCACCCCATTTCTCATATGCTGGCCATGTGCAAACACAGGCCTCAAGCCTCTGTTCCCTCACATAGCACACAAAGACCATGATGGTGTCTTTTCTTTTCCCATGCTTGATCAAATACCATGACGGAAATCTAAATGCCTTCTCAGAGGTGAGGTTTATTATTAGATGAAGTTGTTATTGACTTAATAACAGAGATTCTGAGGTATGGCTTTTGTTCATTTACAACCCTGTGAACATGTTCTTCCATGGTGATGACACCCCCCCCACCAGGTTTATTGAGGTACCCTTTGGTACAATAAACTCCAGAGGCCCAAGCAGCACCAGGCTTCCCTTGAGAGAAGGCACAGGGTCCAAGTGGATGCTCATTACTGACAATCCTTGTCTTGACCTCTGGGAATTACCTGCACAACGGGCCTTTGGGGAAGTTCAGTGAACATGAGTTAAAAATGTGTCATGTAAGCATTTGTAGGAACTTTCACAGTGGTGACTCCATGCCAATGCTTAAGCGGTTCTTTAGTCCATTACAATTAGTTTCTTCAAATGTAGCCTCCATTGTTATTTAGGTATAACGAGGCCATTGCAAAGATAGTGTGTTATCCTCATGAATCTCAAGAGGACAGGGCACACCATGCCATGTGGGGAAGCCCGGGGTCAGGAAGCAGAGGGGGCCAAGGGAAAAATGTACCAGGAAACTGTAGCAGGACAGCCTCTACACCCCAGAGTCTGCTGGAGTTCTTCAAACTAGCCAATTCTAAGCCTTCTCACCTTGCCTTGCCCATTCCTTCCTATGGAAACCATATGTAAGGCTTTTGCCTGTACTTTCTCTTGTTCCCTTGTCTCCTGAATGAGCCTGGTCCTTCCCCATGTGGCTCTGTGTGGTGTTCCATGCTTCTTATTTCTAGGGATCTGCAAGTATTAACTTCTTCCTTCATGACAGTCCTTTCTGTGTCTACATGTTTTACCCTACTTGATGAAAACAAGTCCCAGGTACATTTTAAAACAGCGAAGAAGTCACTCGTGTCAATAAGCAATGAAGTTCTCATACATGCAGTACCAATGTTCAAAGAGGTTTCAGGTCATTAACATTGTATGAGCATTAGAAATAGTTTCACAGGGTTGCCTGGGTGGCTCAGAGGGTTAAAGCCTCTGCCTTTAGCTCAGGTCATGATCTCAGGGTCCTGAGATCAAGCTCCACATTGGACTTCCTGCTTGGCAGAGAGCCTGCTTCCCCCTCTCTCTCTGCCTGCCTCTCTGCCTACTTGTGTTCTCTTTCAAATAAATAAATAAAATCTTAAAAAAAAAAAGAAATAGTCTCACAGTAGATCCCATATCAGATGTAATGACAATAAATTCATTGGAGAAAGTGTGAATTAGGATGCAGCACCATTTGTCAAATTATGGTTAGATCACAGCCATAGGTTGCATTCAGATGGAAAATTTGGTAAAAACTCAACAACAGCTTATTGGCTACATGGGGTCTACAATAGAATATTATATATGTTGTTTTTATTATGATGTACAAATTCTGAGCTATCTATACTCTATATATAACAAACTATCTACCTTACTTATAACAAAATGATATACTTCCACTTATATAACATATTTGTGAATATGTAAAGTAAATATTAAAAGTAACAACATATTTTTCATAGATCTATTTCTTTCTGGAGAGCTGGATATGGAACATTTACTTGCATGTCGGTGTATAAACACTAGTGGAAGTGCTGCAGACATTTACAAGCATGCTCCCACTCAGCTTGCCAGGATTCAGCTGCTGGGGCTTCAGCCATCTCTGTGGCTAAAAACTTTCATAATGTCCAGCTGGGATCTAGATGTTGGTCAGGAGATCAATGGAGGGCCCAGCAGTTCTGTTTTCCTTTCCAAGAGCAGACAGAGCAAGTTAAATGATTAAAGTTTGCATATATAAAACTTCTGGAGGGGCGCCTGCGTGTCTCAGTGGGTTAAAGCCTCTGCCTTAGGCTCAGGTCATGATCCTGGGGTCCTGGGATGGAGCCCCACATCCGGCTCTCTGCTCTGCAGGGAGCCTGCTCCCCCCACCCTCTCTGTCTCTGTCTGCCTCTCTGCCTACTTGTGATCTCTGTCTGTCAAATAAGTAAATAAAATCTTTAAAAAAAAAGCTTCTAGAACTTGATTTTAAAGATTCAGATATAAATTCAATAGAACGGTCCATCACAGGAACTATTGCCTGTGTGATATAAAGCTACTTGTGGCAAAGTGGCTTTTGCAGACCTCAAACATTGGAAATACACTAAAAGGTCCTTTTAATGCTCCCAGACAAGAAATCAATTGCTTCCAGGCTGGGATGGAGGGATTGTGATGTGGCCAAAATGTATGAGAGCTCCTGGCCCAGCAGTCATTCACTTTGACTCTGGAAATAAACTCTAATGCAGAAGTGGGTTAAAAGTTCTGAAAGGTCAGAAAATTGAAACCCTGTGACTGGTATCAATCCCTAGGGCTTTCCTTGTTCCTTTTCTCAGTGTCCTCAAGTGGCTCCCTTAGCAAAAGCCCACATGGCCTTGTGGTAGCAGATCCTACATTTCTAGGATATGCTAGGATAGACTGAGTGAAAAGGAAAGCTGTCAAGGAAATAATAGTTCCTATAAACAATTCGTAGTGGAGAGAGCTTGTAATCTGTCTCCATAGGAGGTCCCCTCACCAGCTGTCAGGGTGAGCAAAACCAGGGGTGTGAAAAGGCTAATCCCTGGGATGGGGCAGCTCTGACACTCTGGCCTAGGAAGGGCATCTCTATGTGATTTCCTCAATGGCATGATGGAGACAAGACATGTGACACATTTATGTGAAGTTTCCAGCCATGAGCCCAGGATTCTCTTTTGTGTCCTGGGAAATGTCTGCTTTTTAATGAGCTCTCGGGACACCTGGGGAGCTATTTACATGGAAATCACCTTTTATCCTCAAATTCTCCATGCATCACAGAAGAAGCTTTTGACTTACTTTTCTCAATTACTGGATGATAATTTATGTCCTTTTCTGAGTTACATAGGTAAAAGTTTCTCACAGAAAGAGGGTGGTAGGTAGATGATAAATCCATAGATCCATAGATAGAATGATAGATGGATAGATGATAGATAAATGGATGATAGATAAATAAAAATGGTTAACTTGGTTTTCTTATTTATAGTCAGGAATTATTCTATTAGAAGGATCCAATTTTCTACTTGAAAGTTAAATGAGTGTTTATGTCTTACATATTCATACTAGTAATGAACACATTTTGCTTTTCCTTTTGACCACAATTATAGCCTCTCAAGTGTGGGACAGTCCTCTCAGTTCAATTTCTTAAGTGCAGCCATTGGAAGTAAGACAATGTCCCTTTTTCTCTGCCTATGTTTTTTCAGCATACTTTTTATTGGTATAATAAAAAGCATTTTGTAAATATTCTACACATAGTATAAACCTATTTATCAGGTTCTGAAGATAAGTTTTCAGAGTTCATCAGTTGTTTCCAGATTAATTGAGCTGCAGTAGAAGGTACTGCTCAGAATGCACTGGAAACCATTTAAAGACAACTTTGTTATAAAAAATCATGATTGCCTAGAAATATTTATGTCTCAAAACGTTAGTAATTATTTCTGGAACCATAGTCCAAATCAACGCTTTACTGTGACCTGAATTTTTCCCCAAGAAGACATATAAATGATCCACAGGTAGTAATTCTATAAGTCACAAAATATCAATATCTTGATCAATTAGATATTAATTCAGGCTGTATTATCTATTCCAGAGTCCTTTTCTCGCTCCCATTTTATTTTTATTTGTTCACCTGAATAATTTGTAATATTCTCCTTGTTTTCAGTCCTCTGATTTCTAGTTGTGGTAACTGTTGAAACAGGGCTGATTAATTATCTGAGAGCTAATGTAGTTGGCAGATCCAGCTTAGAAACACCTGACTCACAATCATTGTGCAATGAATCAGAAGATGGGCCCTCCAGTCCCTTTATTTTTTGCAAATTCAGATTGATCTCAGATTTTAGACTGGGATTCATATTGAGGCTGGTTGTTTGCTTCGTGAACATGTCTTAGAAACATAAGCAGTACTACAGTTGTATGAGTTATGTTATTAACTTAGCTTCCTGGTTTTTTTTTTTTTTTTAATATTCCTTACTTAAGTCTTATGCCCCATGTATGATTAATCATTATCCCTGGTTTTTCCACTCTCTACTCCTTGTTTGCACATTGATTATAGAAACCTGATGGCAATCAGATGGTAACATCTGTCTCAAAATTATCTGATTCACCCCATCATACCAGATCCTGGATGGCACCTTGTTGTTTGGAACAATACATATCTTTGGGTGGTTTCAAGGTTCCTCCCACCCAAGGCTTCAAGAAACCCATTCATCTCCTCTTGTGTATTCACCTCCTTCTCCAGCCACTGTGTGTGTGTGTGTGTGTGTGTATTATATAATGTTCCTAGGTTCAGCAGAGCAAGGCAGCTTTGGGAACAAAGAGCAAAGTGCATCGCAGGCATGGGCAAACTTGAGTCTGTAACAAGATTTGATGGCTGGCCCAGTTCACATAAGCTGTGCTTGCCTGGATGGCTAGGAGATGACTGGACTCCAACAGAGTGGGGCTAGCCTAGAGCCTGAGGCTGTAGCCTCTTTTGGCTGAATTCTTCCTCTGCCTGGCCTTTAGAATGGGTTTTGCTGTGTAGAATCTTCCCTTTCTAAGGAGATGGTGATAAGCCCATTAAGTGCTAATTGCCCTGAACAGTGGGTCACAAGAGCCCTGGTTAATAGAGGAAGCTGCAGAAAAAGATGTGGGTTGACTGACTGTCAGACTCAAGTCTTGACTCCCTCCTTGCCACCCTTTCTCCCCTGTCTTGCCTTCCTTTTCTTTTTTTTGCCTTCCTTTTCAATGAAGCATTTTTTAGGCTGCAGCTCTTTGCTTGACCCAGAGCACAGCCCATGTGGTGCTGTGTCTACCTCCCAAGGATGTAGAGAGTAGTGAGGGAGAACAATTGCATGACACGAAGTGTTGCCACATCCAGAGTGCATCTCGGTGCCGGGGCGGGGGGGGATGTTCAAGGAAGTTGTCATCTGGGAGAGGTCATGTGCTCAGTTCACTCTGAAATCATCAGAGAGAATTTAGAGTTGCATAGGCCCTAGCCAAGTGTTTACTCATGGTGTCTAAGTCACAGACCTGGAAATAAGGCTTAGGGAAGTGAGATAGTCTCTTTCATGAAAATATTTATTAAACAATGAAAATATTCATCTAATGCTTCTTTTGATTGAAGATGAAACAAATCTATTACCTACAACATAGAAACTGAGAGGTTGCACAAGTCACAGCTTTCCCACAGAGGACCAGGCTTGCTCAAGTGCACTGGGGAGGCCAACATTCTGCCAGTGTGGAACTGTGGGGTAGGTACCCTAGGGTCTAGTCAGCAGTCACCCCATTCCCTGAGGAGCCTATGTAAGAGCAAACACAGAAGAAGGACGAGAACACTCAGCATGCAGTGTGCACTCCGTCCATTAGAACACGTGGCGAGAAACTCTTCCAGGTCTGAAAAAAAAATCCAGAGGGTATGAGACATATTGTCATAGGCTGGTTTGAAGAAACTGAAAATAGAGCTGTCTGTACCTGCTCTGATACAGGCCCTACTCTGCCTGAGCCTCCTCACTAGCCTTTGCTGCTGGGCTCTGCTGCAGGGCTAGAGGATTGCAAAACCAGGCCCCAGGCAAAAGTGGGCTCACCTGGCAGAGGAAGGAAGCCCTGCTGTGGGAGGCCCAGTTTCAGGAAGATGTGCCTTCCTGGAGCTTTCATATTCCCTTTCTTGCCACCAGAAACAATGGGATTTCTGTGGAAATTAGAGAGCTGAAAGAGAATTTGTGTTTTTAGGACTTAACAAACAACCCTTCATCCCTTCTCATTTAGGCTGTGAGCTGACAAAAGGTGATCTTTCAGAGAATTCCACACCAGGTCATTTAGCAATCAGGGGCAAAAAGATCTGATTTGAAATACAACAAAATAAAACAGCTTTCATCCCTGTGTTGCAAAGAAGATCACCTCTTCCCCAAATGAGTCCTAATACCATGTCCTTGACTAGGAACTGTTTATTAAACGGGGGAAAGCACCCATTCCAAAAGCAATGGCTGATTTTCCCACAGAGAAAGTTACAAAAAGGAACAGCTTGCCAGCAATCTGGGGCCTGGCACCACACCAAGGTGCTCACCTTCCCTGCTGCTACAAATTGTTCTCTTAGCCCAAAGGAGTGAGTCTGGCTTTCTGTATGTGTGGGACCCCACTCCAAAGATGTTGGATGGGAGACCCTGGGGTAGTGAGGCCCAGCAGGCATCTTAGCTAAAGTCCCTGATGAGTGATTATGAGGTGAAGCTGACCAGCCCTATGGGCAGGCAGGGGTGCCAACTGCACTAAAACATTCTCACAGGACAATCTGGGGCTACATGTGGAGTTGGTTGAGCAAGTAAGCATGCAGATGAGGAAGGGCCTAACTGCAGAGAACTTCTCCCCAGGACTGCTTGGCAGAGGCCCACCTGGTGTTCTTCCCGCTTGTCTCCCCACCACCCTACCTCAGATAGGCCTGCCTGGTCCTGCCCTCTACAGTCCTTCCAGGAGATGCCCTCTGAATGTTAGAACCTATGGTGAGCAAACACAGTGGAGGTTAACTGATAATGAAGACAAGCAACAGCAACAGGTATCCACTCTGCACCTTTTCACAGGTGGGCTACAGTGGGACCATCCAGTAGGCTAGATTCAGGATAGGACTGAGGTTTGGCCCACTCTAGACCTGAGTACCACTTCCCTATACCACCCCATCCTGGGAGAGGGTTGTTCTAGTGTACCAAAACCTCACAAAACAGGAAACCTAACATCTGGACCCAGAGAAGGCTCCAGAAAAGCTGATGCTAAGACAGGTTCTCACCACATAAAAAGCTATTCAGGTGAGAAAGGGTTCGGCCTGAGCTTCTGTGTTGACTCTCCCCTGGTGGAACAAAATAGGCTACCCACAGGAAAGGATGAAGGCCCTGTTTGCAGTCATTTCTTATATATAAACTCAAAGGCTGTTGTTTTAGTCAGCTTTGGGAATTTGGTTAGACCAAGTCAGCCCTTCCTGCAGGGGTCCACAGACTGGGGCTGTGAGTACCACATGATGAGAAAATATTAGAATTCATTATACATTTAGGAAAATTTAAAACTAAGCCTTAACAACATTTACTGTACTGATTAGAATCTACTAAATCAATTGTTCTACTGCCATTAACTCACCTCGTACTAAAAAGGAAACTCTTCTACTAGTGGATGACTTACTATAACCCAAGATTTTTATCATATCTTTATTAAAAGACCTTTTTTATACTTCACCAGACACTTCAAAGATTTTTATCATGTGTATTAGTCCTGTGCATATGTGAAAAAGATATAAGTAAAATCAAGTTTGCATGGCAACTGTCTCACCACCACTGAATGGGCCCATATGTTAGGTTTCCTGTTTTGTGAGGTTATGATACACTGGAACAACCCTCTCCCAAGGTGGGGTGGTAAAGAGAAGTGGTACCCAGGCCTAGGGTGGACCAGACCTCAATCCTATTCTGAAAATTACTTAGTGTTTTTACAGGAGTGGAGTGGGGAATTAAAATGGAAAGAAGTTTGAAGATCACCCAGAATGAAGTTAATGTCATATTTCAATGTGAGGTCCAGAACCAGCATTCCTAAAACTCTCCCATTTGCAGTTACCTTTGGGAGCCAGATGGCTTCCTCTCCTGCCATGACACCCAGAGAATCTTACCCATTGAAATGTCACTATCGTGGGAGAACATCCCTGGAGGGCAGGAAGAAAGGTCTCTCTCCCATACAGCCTGTTGGAGTAGGCAGAGGCCACAACCCTGGAGAGCCATATCTCCCATAAGCCTAAAGGCTGGTTCTGGCCCTCATGATGTATGTTTGCTTCTTTGTGTTGGTTGGTGGCAGAAATACATTTTTTAAAAACTGAGTTGGAAGCATGAGATGAGGCTTGATCTGACCCTAACTTGACATTCATGTTCCCTGTTTACCCCTCAAGGCACTTGAGTTTGCTACTTCACTGTGTCAGTATTTAGACTCTAAATTTTAGAACACTAAACTGTTTCTTGAGGCTAATGAAATACTTAATTATTTGAGACTACCTGTGGGAAGAACCACCCTCTTATGTATAATGAGTTTTTGGCCTGGCTCTACACTAAGCTTCCTGCTAGCTAGATGCTTGTCTTTTTTTTTTTTTTTAAATACCCTCAAATAGTGGATATTGGTCACAAACTAAAACACACACTTCAGTAAACTTGCATATAAAGGCTACATTGTGAAATAATTTTTTAAACCTCATTATATTGACTGGAACACTGTTGACAGGGATGATAATAAAGTAATAATTTACTTTGTGCATCATATATAACAGGTGAAACCCTTTTCATCTTAATTAATCAACGGGGGTAAATAATCAGCTCTAATTTTTCAGTTGCAGAGACTGAAACATAAACAAGTTATTCAACCTTTCATAAAGATCTTAAATGTTATAACAAGTAATTTGGGGGATTTTGTCAAGTATTTTGGAGGGATTATCCCACGCTTTTTCTATTATGCTACATTGTCTCTTTGAATGCAAAATTAATAAAAGTAAATGAAGAAAATAGTAGAGAAAATGGAAGTTGTCTGCCTCAAGCATATTGTTTTTAGAACACTAGAAATGGTTTCTTTTGATTGCAATATAATGATGGACAACAGCTTATATGATGTTTCTTCTTTGGAGCTGTATTTGGAACTAACTGATCAAGACCATCCATTCAATATTTATTGAGAATATTATTCACAAAACATTATTTATTTTAGATAATGGAGCTGAAAATGACAAAAGAGCTCACATCAACAAACAAGATGATTTGATATTAATTTTAACCTTCAACATCTATGTTAGGATAGAGGGCAGGTTAACCTCCTTCTACAAGAAAAAAAAAAACTGAGAAACAATGTTCTTCTGAAAACATTGTGTTTTTCACTGAAAAACATGCCCTTGAAAAGAAATTCTATTTGACCTTAAGAAAGCTTATCATTCTTAGATCTATAGAGCATCAGAGCAAGAAGGGCCCTTGGAGGTCCTTTGGCATTCAGGTCTGTAAAGGTGCCAGAGGGTCATGATTTTGTAGTGTGTTGTTATCTACTGGCAACCCACCCAACAACATATATTTTTGATTCACATCATTTTTTTTCACTATATTATAAACATAATTTTCCATTCTATCTTCCATATTTTCTTCAAAATCCTCATAACATCCCATTAAAGGATTTAAAGGAGTTACCTACCTAGTACTCTGCTGTTAGATTTAGAATATGCCCATATTATCATATTATCAATATTCTAAATAACACTATCAAAAATATATTTAGTTGTATTAATAATTATTCTTATAGGAGGAAGACAGAAATGGCACAGTAGTTAAGATTCACATCCTGAACCCTTATGCACTATGGGTGGGAATGTAAATTGGTGCAGCCTCTATGGGGGCTCTTCTAAAAAACTAACAATAGAACTCCATATGATCCAGCAATTCCCACTCTGGGCATTTATCCAAAGGAAACATACTAACTCAAAAATATATATGCACCTCCATATTCACTCATATTATTTACAATAGCCAAAATATGGAAGCAACCCAAGTGAACATTGATGAATGAATGGACAAAGAACATATATGATATAAATATGTATAAATATGATATAAATGGGATGAATATGATATAAATATGGATAAAAGAAAATATATGTTAGAAAACACAAATGCACACAATGGAATATTTGTGAGCCATAGAAAAGAAGGAAATCTTACCATTTCTGACAACATGGATGGACCCTGAGAGCTTTATGCTAAATTAAATAATTAAAATGGAGAAAGACAAATAACACAAGCTCTCACGTATATGTGGAATCTTAAATAAAAACAACAGAACTCATAGAAACAAGTTCAGTGACTGCCAAAGGTGGGGGTTGGTAGGTGGGCAAAGTGGAAGAAGAGCAAAAAGCAAAAGGTATAAATCTCCAGTTTTAAAAAAGATCACTCATGGGGATGTAATGTACAGCATGGTGACTATAATAAACCTATATCTGAAAATTGTTAAGGGATGTCTGGATGGATCAGTCAGTTAAACAGCTGCCTTTGGCTCAGGTCATGATCTCAGGGTCCTGGGATAGAGAACAATGTAGGGCTCCCTGCTCAGCAGGGAGTTCTCCCTCTGCCTCTGCCTGCCACTCTGTCTGCCTGTGTTCACTACCACTCTCTCTCTGACAAATAAATAAATAGAATCTTAAAAAAAAAAAGTTCCCAGCACAAGAAAAGGACACCGTAACTATGTGAGGTGATGGATGTTAACTAAACGTAGTGGGATGATCATTTCACAATGTACAGAAATATCAAGTCATTATGTTGTATATCTGAAACTAGTAAAATGTTATATGCAATTATATTGCAAAAAAATGTGTTTGACAAATTTCAGGGATGTCCTCATGTTGTCTATAATTTTATTCATAGATTAATATTTTTACTATTCATAGAATACTATTATATTAATGTGCTATGATATGTTTATTTGCAATATTTTAAAATAAATGCTATAAAATGTATTATTTCTAAATTGACATTAGACTTTTGTGATTATCTCTTAAGAAAAAATAACAGATCCTGTTTATTAGCTATAGGAGTTAATTCCTCTAAGCCTTGGTTTCCTCAAATATAAAAAGTATAGCAAAACCTATTTATGAGCTTAAGAGAGTTACACGGGATAAGTGGATAAAGTTCCTGAAATACACTGAGACCCATCATCATTCTCACCATCATCCCTCAAGTCATCATCACTTCTGTTAGCAAGCCACTACAGTCATCAGCCCTGAGGAAGGATCAGGAGTCAAACAGTACAAAAGTGTTCCTGTCTTTTTGGCACCTGACAAATTACTGTGAAATATGACTATTTTGTTTAACTGTGATGAGCAGAAGTCATATGTAGAAGCCATTGGCCCTGTCCTTGGCAGACAACATTTGCAGCCTTGGACGTTTTCAATGATAGAAGACAGTAAGCAGATAGTCTGGAATCTAGTCCCTGCCCTGTTGCTTCTGAACCCAAGCTGGCCTTGCATAGGAGACTGGAAATGACCACAGCTGGGAACACCAATGGCATGTAGGAAATGACTTCACCTGATTATATAGGTCCCACTTGCAGTTCCAATACTTGTTCCTTAATTTGTGTCCTTTCTCTGGGGCTCAAAAGGAGCAGCCAGTGGATCAGAGACATAAGCCCAGCAAATGAAAGGAGATGGGAAAGCTTTGGAAACCTGGTAGGCATGAGAGAGGGAGGACAACCTGCAACATTTTGCAATACTGTACTAAACTCTCAAGGTTCCTGCTGGCACTGCCCACACCATGCACAGCTAGATGAGAAGGGAGGAGCAGGAAGTGCAGTTGATGAGCTGTACCTTCATTAAACATTCTTTTAAAAAATATTTTATTTATTTATTTGACAGAGAGAGAGATCACAAGAGGGCAGAGAGGGAGACAGGGTGGGGGTGGGGGGACAGGCTCCCTGCTGAGCAGAAAGCCTGATGAAGGGCTCTATCCCAGGACCCTGGGATCATGACCTGAGCCGAAGGCAGAGGCTTAACCCACTGAGCCACCCAGGTGCCCCCATTAAACAACTTTTGACAGCTTATCCCATCAAAGGTTGCAGAAGAGGGAGAGAGGAGCAGAAATGTGGCTTGGAAGCTGAGTGTTCATTAAGTGTGCTCCTCCACTACTAGTCCCACCAGAAAGGCAGGGCAGGAGGTTGGTTTGGAGGACTCCACTCCCAGTGGTGCTGATGTGGGAAACAGGCAGAAGAAAAATTATTTAATTTCCTTACCTACTGACAAGCCCTTAAAACAGGCAGAGTGACTCTCCTCTAGGGACTCAACTACCCCCAACCAGGATCCTGGAAGTCTACCTTAACAATTCCTTTGGAAAATTTATCTCTAAACCTCCAAGACAGTGTTTATAATCATTCCCAAGCACATGACCCACAGATATACATCTAAAGGGTCTCATGAGAAGGTTTTATTATTGGTAATGAATAACCTTTTCCCCAGACAATAGCTAGCCCCTCAAGGTCCTAGTAACCTTGCTTCCAAAATTCCTTAGAGACTTACATCATCCCCAATCCCCTCCCCAACTTACAAGTATATAATAGACCACTCCTCACATCCCCGAGGGCAGCAGCTCTGGATGCTGTCCCTGTGCCCACAGGTCCTGTCCCTGTGCTTTAATAAAACACCATTTTGCACCAAAGATGTCTCAAGAATTCTTTCTTGGTCATCAGCTCCGGACCTCACCCCACAGAACCTCACCTATGTTTTAGAACTTCATCATCTTCATCAGCCCTGGGGGCCTTTGCTGTGCAATGAGCAAAGCTCCTAAAACCCCTTTTCTGTTCCTCCATCCACCTTCTTCAGCTTGACCAAATCCCGCAGTTGAAGGCTACACTTACTGCTATTTTATCAGATAAGATGATGATGGTGGGACCTGCTTCCTCCTCTCTCTCTGCCTGCTTGTCTGCCTACTTGTCATCTCTGTCAAATAAATAAGTAAATAAAATCTTTAAAAAATAAAACAACAGAATACTCATTCTTCTTGAGTGCACATGGAACCTTCTCCAGAATAGACCACATACTGGGTCACAAATCAGGGCTCAACCAATACCAAAAGATTGAGATTATTCCCTGCATATTCTCATATCATAATACTTTAAAAGGCAGCTCAAGCATAAGAAAAAGTTCAGAAGGAATTCAAACACCTAGAAGCTAAAGACCACCTTGCTTAAGAATGCTTGGATCAACCAGGAAATCAAAGAAAAACTTGAACAATTAATGGAAACCAATGAGAATGGGTGAGACAGCCTGTTCTGTACTGACTTTATGATTGTAACAGTTGCATGGGGCCCAGGAATACACACCCCTTTGACCTCCAGAGCCAGGAAATAAGAGGTATCACCTGTGCGGACTGCATTTGCCCACTAGTTGTAGCAAGCCCTTGGGAAAGTGATGATGGTGGGGCCTGTTTGAGGCTTTAGTGATACAGGAGAAGTGTGATAGAGCAGGGGACACCTACTGCAGAGATGAGTACTGAGCTAGGCATGCCTGTAGCGTTAGCAAGGCTATGTCTTGGGCACCAGCACTACCAAGATGGAGGGAGAATGCAAAAATCAACACCTTTATCTTCAAAGTTCTACTGGTCCCACCCCTCCAGCAGATACTTCAAAATTAGGAAATACATCTTCACTTAGAATCTGGTCACTTCCCAAACTGTTGCCTTTGTGCTGAATCCCAGAAATTGAGTCCATGCACAAGCCCCTCAGGGGTACTTGGGTGGTTGAGTCAGTTAAGCATCTGCTTGGAACCATCTGCCTTTGGCTCAGGTCATGATCCTGGCATCCCAGGATCTCACCATGTTGCAATCCCTGCTCAGTGGGGAGTCTGCTTGTCTCTCTCTCTGCCCCTTTCCCCCATTCCCATGGTCGATCTCTCTCTCTCTCTCAAATAAGTGGATAAAATCTTTAAAAAGAAAAAGAGAATATATCAGATCATCACAACCCCTCAGACCATGTGGATGTAAGCCTATTTGTTTCTAAAGCCAGACTTATCTCTCCAATGCAAGTCTCAAATTTGGGGTTCCTGAGGTGGGGTATAAATGTCTCACTTCTTGGAGAGAAATTTCATAACTGTGATCTCCCTCCTTATTGTGTGTCCATTGTGGTTTTAGGCAAGACCGTATCTTTATCTCTCACACTCATCTTAATGCGGTCCTTTTATCTCAAGTTGTGGAAGGAGCTATTCAGCTAGTTTCTATTTTTTCAGTGCGAATTATTCCATTTGTAGCTATAAATTTGGTATGTCCTTGTGAGGAGGTGATTTCAGTGTCCTCCTTTGTGTCCATGTTGGACCCCCCTCCCATGGTTATCTGTAAAGTTCAAGAACAGAGTGTCAAAAAAGCACTACCTTTTTTTTAGATGTCTCAGCAGACTGTAAACTGATTTTTATGAAAGAGACAACCATACAGACTTAATTGTGGTTAATTTCTGTAAACCTTTATGTAAAATCCTCTGATTCTGTGTTTTATCATAGGTAAACTGGGTTATAACAGGAAGCTAGTACACATTAAATGAAACAACATATGGGGAAGCAGTTACGTATCTGACACATAGTAAGCACTTATATTTCAATTCTTGTTGATATTGATATTAGATATAATCTGAAGCAGAATTATAGAATAAAAGGGCAATGTGGGTTTTTTAAATCTATAGCTAATGTCTGGGTGATTGCTTGTAATAAAAAGATGGATTTATTTTTCCCTTATGTGATCTTTACTCTCAAATACAAGCACAAAGTACCCCTACACTGAAGGATGTTTAAGACATCATTCTTAATGGCTGGTATGGTGTTGCCCCTACAGGTTAACAGGTAGGTCTCAAAATGATTCATCCGTTACGACTTTGCACATAGTTGAGAAGAAGCAAAACAGGAAAGTAAAGCTCTTGTAACACCCAAAAGTGTGCTATGTTAAATGCACATAGAATTTATCAACTTTACAAATGCTTAGAGACCAGCTAGTAAATGTCTTCCTCACTTCCCACTCAGTACTACTATAATAAATCCTATCTATTAAAACATAATATATCTAGTGCCCTGACTTCTGAAGGAATGGAATAGCATCCTAACTAAATTAGGCTATGATGCTTTTTCAACATATCAAGCCATTAAAACCCAAAGAAAAACTTCAATCCCACCTGTAAACAATATCACAGGGTTTACAAAAAAGTCTCATCCTAAGGAAACAGATTCTACTTTCTTTTACTACCTCTGAGAAAATGCATAGGCAATGAAATAGTATTAGTGAAACCAAGGCAAATCATTCAGGCCATAGGTTCACCTTGTATGAGCTGGTACATTCCTTGAAGTCAAATATATAAATGTAAACCTTGGCTCAGGGCTTTTCTCACAGGAGCCAGCTAAACATAAATTTTTACCAAAAGAAATTTGGTCTTCTTGAGAATGTTAATAATGCCTCCTCCCTGACCCCTCACCCATGAGTTTGGCTGAACACATATAAATGTAAGATTATCCTGTTTCTTTCCTACAGACAGAATAGTGGTTTAGCACTTTACCAACATGAGTGTCATATGTACTGTAAATCACCATTTTATATGGCTATGACCTTGCAAGGTATAAAGTAATGTTAAGGTCAGAAATGTACTTACATAAGTACTTTCTCATCTGCAAAGAGTGTTCACATGTGTTACCTCACTTATCTATATATAGTTGTATATATATATACAACTAGTCAAAACCTCCAAAAAGTTCTCCAGATTTTTAAAAATAAAATGCACTTAATTGTTGATGTCCCACTATTGTATCAGTTCAAACTATTGTATCAATTCAAACAATATTGATATGAACTTACTCAGTGCTGGGAATTATGTACTGGGAGGTTGTGTTGTGATGATGATAGTGATGACTGGGGTCATATAATGATGATCCTGATTATCATAAAGATGGTAATGCTGAGTGTAGCATTTTAAGGATGATTTCCATGTGCTATGTTCCATGTTCTATTTCCATGTGCTATGTTCTATTTCCATGCTATGTTCTATTTCCATGTGCTATGTTCCAGGATCTATTTCTGTAATCTCGAGTTTGTTTCACTGCTTTACTTTCCATTTCAGTGCCAGTAATGTCTTCTAGAGTCTTTATAGTATGTTGTGATATCTGATAAGAAAGTTTTTGTTCACTGTTCTTTTCTAAAATTTTCTTAGTGATTCTTAAACATTTATTTTCTAATTGAAATTATAAGGTCCTTTACTTGTCAGTTCCTCTCAAACTCCTTTCCTTTCCCAGAAGTTCAGCTCTATTGTGATTCTATGAGAATGGCATTAACATGTACTCATTATTTTTGGAACAACTGGCATATTAATGGTATTAAGGCTTCCTATTCAAGACTGTGATATGGCTGTAATAGGTTCATTGTGTTTTATGTTTTTCGATGAGATATTATACATGTAGATCCTGCGCCTTTACTATTAAATGCATTCCCATACATTTTACAGTTTTTGTTGCTAATATGAATGGAAGATGTTTTCTCTTCTTACTGCCCCTAAATGTTTACTGCTGAATTAGAAACATTATTGAACTGCTGATTTTTGTTTTTCAAATGTGCAGGAACTTTATGTCTTATTTTTCTATCAGTTTCTTTTTTAACAAGGGTAGTTTATTTCTATTTATTAAAAAATCAAATAACCCATGACCCTTATTACTTATGTAAGTATCACTTATATATTATAAATATTACTTATTTCATTGCCTGATTGCATTTGCTAGAAATCTTGAGGCAATACTGAAAAATGATGATGGTGCATATTCCTGTATGATTCTTGGATTTAAGTGAAATGGTTTTGGTGTCTTTATCTATGGTAATATTTAACTTTGATGACAACTTTATTATATTAAGTAATTTTGTTCCATTCCAATATAATTTTATTGAAGTTCTTAAAGACTAACATATGTATATTACATGCTTATATCAATTATATCCCTAAATGCACTGATGTAGTGAACCATGTTGATATATTTTATGATAACATTCCTGAAATTATCCTGATTTGGTCATGGTATAATGGTCTTTTGATATTTTAGTAATATCATTTTGCTAGTGTTAATTTAAGGGGCCTGGAAGGAAGCTGTGGTAGTCTTATTAGGAGAACTTACCAGGAATACCAGGACATCTTACCAGAGTCTCACCAGGCTCTGCAGGCCACTCTTGGTCTTGCCAGTGGTGGTGTGAAGACCATCATACTTGCCTGTCAAAGCACCTGTCCTGGATAAATGCAATTCTTCACCTAGTCTTGCCTCCCCTGAGCCTCATTATCACTTTCTGTTCATGTCTGCTAGTCTCCTGTAGGTCTTTAATGTTATCTGGAAGTCCTACTAGAATTCCCTAATCCATTGACTTTACCAATCTCCTGGTTATCTATTTTACCTGTTCTCCTATACCCCCATATCTAGAATCTTCTGCAAATATTCATCTCAAATAATTTTGATTTAGTAATAAAGGGAAGGATAGTTACATGAAAGTCACAATATTCCCAGAATTTCCTGCTCACAAATGCTCTCAAATAATCTATAGTCTGCTCATTCTCATGTTCAGATAATGAACAAGGGGACATACTAAGTCACGGTTTAAGGAAAATTGAGAACATATAAACACTGAGAAAAAAATTAATCTCTCTTTTATTTCAGTCCCTTTAAACAAGCAGAGCAATCTTCAAAATTTGAACAAGTATTAATTAAATTGATTAAATTATTTAAATAATTAAATAAAATTAAATTATTTAAATTCAATTGAAAATTGAAGACAAATTTGACAAATAATAGCTAATACTAAAACATAGTGCTTTTATGTGAACAGACATTGTTATAACCACTTTACATATAGTATTTGGTCCAATCCACAGAGTAACTTCAAAAACCAGAAATCAGGGATGCCTGGGTGGCTCAGTTGGTTAAGCAGCTGCCTTCGGCTCAGGTCATGATCCCAGCGTCCTGGGATCGAGTCCCGCATCGGGCTCCTTGCTCGGCAGGGAGCCTGCTTCTCCCTCTGCCTCTGCCTGCCACTCTGTCTGCCTGTGCTCGCTCGCTCTCTTTCCCTTTCTCTCTGACAAATAAATAAATAAAATCTTTAAAAAAAAAAAAAAAAACCAGAAATCATTAATGTCCACATTGTAGAAGCGAGAAATGGGAGGCACAGACAAAATAAACTTGTCTAATGTCATATAGGTACTAAAAGGTGTTGGTAGGATTTGAACAGAGGTAGCACAGTTGTTATTACTTTTCTTTGTAGACTAATAAAGGGGAGAAAATGGTGAAAGAAGTGAGAAATGTTCAAAGAAATTCTCTTCTCATAGAAATCAGGAGTGGAGAAAAGAGTTTCCCCACATTTTATCCCATAAACCTATGAAGTTCAACAAAAACATATGAAGTTTGGTCCTTGTCTCTCAAGTGAAATGATCAGCAGTGTGTTTTGACAGTCTCCTATTTTTCAAGATGTTGCTCACACATACTGATCATTTCTATCAAATTTGGAAAATATAAAGTTTGTCCCCAAAGTTCCTAAAATAGATCAAAATCATGTATGAATTAAATTCAATCTGAGGCCACTCAGTCCCCAAAGCCCAAGTCACTCTCTCTTCTCTTTCTTAACCAATAATATTATGCCCAGCCACATAACATAATTTATTAGAGACTGCAGAGAGATTATATGCCATTAAGCTTTTTCAAGATGCAACATCAAGATGCTTGCGTTTGAATACACACTCTGTGTGGAACTTTGCAGAAAGAAATTTAAGTCTATATATTATTCACATTCTTACTCAAAAAATCAAGTTATTATTACTCTTTTAATCAAAATTTGGAGAAAAAGAAGTCTATCCTCTTCACCTTCATTTTTTAAATTGTTATTCATTTTTTAAAATTTCTTTTCAGTGTTCCAGAATTCATTGTTTATGCATCACACTCAGTGCCCTCCATAATACCCACCACCAGGCTCACCCATCCTCCCAACCCTCCTCCCCTACAAAACCCTCAGTTAGTTCCTCAGAGTGCACAGTCTCTCCTGGTTCATCTCCCCCTCCAATTTCCCCAAAATCCCTTCTCCTCTCCATCTCCCCACGTCCTCTGTATTCTTCCTTATGCTCCACAAATAAGTGAAACCATATAATAATTGACTCTCTCTGCTGGACTTATTTTACTCAGCATAATCTCTTCCAGTCCCAACATGTTAATGCAAAAGTTGGGTATTCATTCTTTCTGGTGGAGGAATAATACTCTATAGTATATATGGATCACATCTTCCTTATCCATTCGTCTGTTGAAGGGCATCTTGGTTCTTTCCACAGTTTGGTGGCTGTGGCTATTGCTGCTATGAACATTGGGGTACAGATGGCCCTTCTTTTCACTACATTTGTATCTTTGGGGTAAACACCCGGTAGTGCAATTGCAGGGTCATAGGGAAGCTCTATTTTTAATTTCTTAAGGAATCTCCACACTGTTTTCCAAAGTGGCTGTACCAACTTGCATTCCCACCAACAGTGTAAAAGGGTTCCCCTTTCTCCACATCCTCTCCAACACACGTTGTTTACTGTCTTATTAATTTTGGCCATTCTAATTGGTGGTATCTCAATAAGGTTTTGATTTGAATCTCCCTGATGGCTAATGATGATGAACATTTTTTCATGTGTCTGTTAGCCATTTGTATGTCTTCATTGGAGAAGGGTCCATTCATGTCTTCTGCCCATTTTTTGACATGGTTATCTGTTCTGTGTGTGTTGAGTTTGAGAAGTTCTTTATAGATCCTGGATATCAGCCCTTTGTCTGTATTGTCATTTGTGAATATCTTCTCCCATTCCGTGGCTTGCCTCTTTGTTTTGTTGACTGTTTCCTTTGCTATGCAGAAGCTTTTGATCTTGATGAAGTCCCAAAAGCTCTTTTTCACTTTTGTTTCCTTTGCCTTTAGAGACATATCTGGAAAGAAGTAGCTGTGGCCGATATCAAAGAGGTTACTGCCTCTGTTCTCTAGGATTCTGATGGATTCCTGCCTCACGTTGAGGTCTTTTATCCATTTTGAGTTTATCATTGTATGGTGTAAGAGAATGGTGGAATTCCATTTTTCTACACATTGTTGTCCAATTTTCCCAGCACCATTTATTGAAGAGATTGTCTTTTTTCCACTGTATATTTTTTCCTACTTTGTCGAAGATTATTTGACCATAGAGTTGAGGGTCCATATCTGGGCTCTCTACTCTGTTCCACCTGTCTATGTGTCTGTTTTTGTGCCAGTGCCATTCTGTCTTGGTGATCATAGCTTTGCAGTACGGCTTGAAATCAGGCAACGTAATGCCAACAGTTTTGTTTTTCGTTTTCAACATTTCCTTAGCAATTCGGGGTCTCTTCTGGTTCCAAACAAATTTTAGGATTGTTTGTTCTAGCTCTTTGAGAAATGCTGGTGGACTTTTGATCAGGATGGCATTAGAAGTATAGATTGCTCTAGGCAGTATAGACATTTTAACGATGTTTATTCTTCCAATCCATGAGCATGGAATGCTCTTCCACCTTTTTGTGTCTTCTTCAATTTATTTCATGAGTGTTCTGTGGTTCCTTGAGTACAGATCCTTTACCTCTTTGGTTAGGTTTATTCCCAGGTATCTTATGGTTCTTGGTGCTTTAGTAAATAGAATTGATTCTCTAATTTCCCCTTCTGTATTTTCATTGTTAGTGTATAAGAAAGCAGCTTATTTCTGTACATTGACTTTGTATCCTACCACATTACTGAATTGCTGAATGAGTTCTAGTAGTTTCGGGGTGGAGTCTTTTGGATTTTCCATATAAAGTATCATGTCATCTGTGAAGAGAGAGAGTTTGACTTCTTTTTTGCCAATTTGAATACCTTTTATTTCTCTCTGTTGTCTGATTGCTGTTGCTAGGACTTCTAATACTATGTTGAACAACAGTGGTGAGAGTGGGCATCCTAGTCGTGTTCCTGATCTCAAAGGGAAGGCTGTCAGCTTTTTCCCATTGAGGATGATATTCACTGTTGGTTTTCCTTTTTTTTTTTTAAGATTATTTATGTATTTGTTTATTTGACAGACAGAGATCACAAGTAGGCAGAGAGGCAGGCAGAGAGAGAGGAGGAAGCAGGCTCCCTGCCGAGCAGAAAGCCAGGTGCGGGGCTTGATCCCAGGACCCTGGGATCATGACCTGAGCCAAAGGCAGAGGCTTTAACTCACTGAGCCACCCAGGCTCCCCTCACTGTTGGTTTTTCATAGATAGATTTGATGAAGTTGAGGAATGTTCCCTCTATCCCTATACTTTGAAGCGTTTTAATCAGGAATGGATCCTGGATTTTGTCAAATGCTTTTTTCTGCATCAATTGAGAGGGCCATATGGTTCTTCTCTCTCTTACTGATCTGTTCTATCACATTTGTTGATTTGCAAATGTTGAACCGCCCTTGCAACCCAGGGATAAACCCCACCTAGTCACTATGGATAATCTTTTTAATGTACTGTTGGATCCTAGAAGCTAGGATCTTGTTAAGAATCTTAGCATATATATTGATCAGGGATATTGATCTGAAATTCTCCTTTTTGGTGGGGTCTTTGCCTGGTTTGGAGATCAGGGTAATACTGGCTTCATAGAAAGAGTCTGGAAGTTTTCCTTCTACTTCAATTTCTTGAAACAGCTTCAGGAGAATAGGTATTATTTCTTTTTTGAAAGTTTGGAAGAATTCCACAGGGAATCCATCGGGTCCCGGGCTCTTGTTTTTTGGGAGGTTTTTGATCACTGCTTCAGTCTCATTACTAGATATTGATCTATTCAGGTTGCCAATTTTTTCCTGAGTCAGTTTTGGAAGTTTATAGTTTTCCAGGAATGCATCCATTTCATCTAGGTTGCTTAACTTATTGGCATATAACTGTCGATAATAATTTCTGATGACTGCTTCTATTTCCTTGGTGTTAGTTGTAATCTCTCCCCTTTTATTCATAATTCTATTAATTTGGGTATTCGCTCTCTTTTTTTTTTTTTTTGGATCAGTGTGATCAGTGGTTCATCAAAAAAAACCAGCTTCTGTTTTATTGATGCGTCCTACTGTATCTCTAGTTTCTATCTCATTGATCTCTGCTCTAATCTTGATTATTTCTCTTCTTGTGTGTGGAGTTGGCTTAATTTGTTGTTGATTCTCCATTTCTTTAAGGTGTAAAGAGAGCTGGTGTATTCTGGATTTTTCAATTTTTTTTTGAAGGAGGCTTGGATGGCTATATATTTCCCCCTTAGGACTGCCTTTGCTGTATCCCATAGGTTTTGGACTGAAGTGTCTTCATTCTCATTGGTTTCTATGAATTGTTTAAGTCCTTCTTTCATCTCCTGGTTGATCCAAGCATTCTTAAGCAAGGTGGTCTTTAGCTCCCAGGTGTTTGAGTTCCTTCCAAACTTTTCCTTTTGGTTCAGCTCCAGCTTCAAAGCATTATAATCTGAGAATATACAGGGAATAATCTCAATCTTTTGGTATCATTTGAGCCCTAATTTGTGACCCCGTATGTGGTCTATTCTAGAGAACGTTCCATGTGCACTTGAGAAGAATGAGTATTCTGTTGTTTTAGGGTGGAACATTCTGTATATATCTATGAGGTCCTTCTGGTCCAACATTTCATTCAATGCTCTTGTTTCTTTACTGATTTTCTGCTTGGATGACAGCGTCAGGAGAATAGGTGTTATTTATTCTTTTAAAGATTGGTAGAATTCCCCTGGGAATCCATCAGGTCCTGGTCTCTTGCTTTTTGGGAGGTTTTTGATCACTGCTTCAACCTGGTTCAATTTTAGAAGTTTATAGTTTTCCAAGAATGCATCCATTTCATCTAGGTTGCTTAACTTATTGGCATATAACTGTTGATAATAACTTCTGATGATTGTTTCTATTTCCTTGGTGCTAGTTGGAATCTCTCCTTTTCATTCATAATTTTATTAATTTGGGCCTTCTCTGTTTTCTTTTGGATTAGTTTGGTCAATGGTTTATCGATCTTATTGATTCTTTCAAAAAACCAGCTTCTAGTGTTTTCTTTATCATTGGTTTCCATGAATTGTTTAAGATTTTCTTTGATTTCCTAGTTGATCCAAGCATTCTTAAGCAAGGTGGTTTTTAGCTTCTAGGTGTTTTAATTCCTTCTGAACTTTTTCTTATGCTTGAGCTGCCTTTCAAAGCATTATGATATGAGAATATGCAGGGAATAATCTCAATCTTTTGGAATTGGTTGCGCCCTGATTTGTGACCCAGTATGTGGTCTATTCTAGAAAAGGTTCCATGTGCACTCGAGAAGAATGAGTATTCTTTTGTTTTATTTTTTAAAGATTTTATTTACTTATTTATTTGACAGAGATGACAAGTAGGCAGAGAAGCAGGCAGAGAGAGAGGAGGAAGCAGGCTCCCTACTAGGCAGAGAGCCTGACGTGGGGCTTGATCCCAGGACCCTGGGACCATGACTTGAGCCGAAGGCAGAGGCTTTAACCCACTGAGCCACCCAAGTGCCCCTATTCTGTTGTTTTAGGGTGGAATGTTCTGTATATATCTATGAGGTCCATCTGGTCCTATGTGGCATTCAATGCTCTTGTTTCTTTATTGGTTTCTGCTTGGGTGATCTGTCTATTACTGAGAGTAGCATGTTAAGATCTCTGACTATTAATGCATTCATATCAATGTAACTCTTTATCTTAACAGTTTTCTTATGTAATTGGCTGCTCCCATATTGGGGCCATGAATATTTACATTTATTAGATCTTCCTGGTGGATAGACCCTTTTAGAATGATGTAGTGTCCTTCTGTATCTCTGACTACAGTCTTTAGTTTAACATCTAATTTATCTGATATGAGAATTGCTACCCCAGCATTCTTTTGAGGCCCATTGGCATGAAAGATGCTTCTCCATCCCTTCACTTTCAGTATGGATGTATCCTTAGGTTCAAAATGGGTCTTTTGTAAACAACATATGGATAGGTCCTGTCAATTTATCCAATCTTCAGCCCTGTGCTGTTTTATGGGTGCATTTAGGCCATTCACATTGGGAGTGATTATTGAGAGATACGTTTTTATGACATCGTGTTATATGTGAAGTCTTTGTTTCTATAGGTTGTCTCCATATATTTCTGTTCAATGATATTCTTGTTTTTTTTCCTCTTTTAAAGAACCACCCCCTTAATATTTCTTGTAGTGTCAGCTTGGCGGTCACGTACTCTTTTAAACGTTGCCGGTCTTAGAAGCTCATTATCTCTCCATCCATTTTGAATGTCAGTCTTGCTGGATGAAGTATTCTTGGCTGCATGTTCTTCTCATTTAGTGCTCTGAATACAACTTGCAGACTTTTTGTGACTTGCCAGGTTTCTGTGGACAGGTCTGCCTTTATTCTGACGGGCTTTCCTCTGTACCTAAGGAATCTCTTTCCTCTAGCTGCTTTCAAGAGCTCCTGTCTAAAATTTTGATTCATCATTTTCACAATTAAGTGTCTCAAGGCCTTTCTAGATTCTATGATCTTGGGGGGAAAGCCTTCTGCTACTAGGACATGAACGCTGTTTCCATTCACCAGATTGGGAAAATTTTCATGGAATTTTTGTTCAACTATATCCTCTAGTCTTCTTTCTTTCTCCTCCCCCTCAGGGATTCCAATAATTCTGACAGTGGAACATTTATTGCATCATTTATTTCCCTATTTCTGTTTTCATGGCTTCTAAGCTGTTTGTTCCAGGCTTCCTCCTGATCCTTTTTCTCTATCAGTTTGTTCTCAAGATCACTAATTCTATCTTCTGCCTCAGTTATCCTAGCTGTTAGAGAATTTAGATTAGGTTGGAACTCATTGAGAGCATTGTTAACATCTTTCCTGGTGGCTTTCACTTCTGCCTTAATCAATTCCATTTTGTCATTAAAGGCTTTCTCCAACCTACCCATTGCCTGGATAATTGTTAGCCTGAATTCCCTTTTCAACATACTGTTTATGTCCATATCCAATAGCTCTGATAGAGAGGGCACAGTCTCTGAATTTTTCCTCTGTTGGGCATTCCTCCTCTTAGCCATTTTGATGAGAGATGGCTGAAGGGATGTGTAGCTGAATGTATCAACCATGGTGCAGGCAAAGTGATTCTGGAATGCTTCTGAGCCATCAGGAGTCCCCACCAAAAAGAAAGAAAAAAGAAAAAAAGAGAGAGACAGGAAAAAAGAAAAGAGAAAAGAGAAGACCCAGCCCAAATAGGCCCCAAAGGTAAGATTTATAAAGTATTCAAACAAAAACAGAGAAATGAAAAAACCGATGAAAGTAAACAACAAGAAAAAAAAAAAAAGAACCCAGCCAAAATGAACCCCAAGTATAAGATTTATATCCTACCAGAACAAAAAGAAATACACAGAAATACTGATAGCTGAAAAAATGGGAGGGTGGTTATAAATTCTCAGTGTGGGCGAGGAAGATTATTTTGATTCTTCCTGGATGTATCTTGATATCTTTGTTTAAGGGCTCAACTTTCCTGAGATAAAGGGAGATTAAAAGTGGTTTATATATAGGGGTAGCATATTTTGGGGAAAGGGGATTACCTTGAAGCTTATCTCTATATGAATATTTTTAAAAAATAAAATAAAGTAGAAAAGCAAAAGGAAACACAGGTGTATGTATCAAAAAAGTTCAAGTTAAAAGTTTATTATGTAATTTGTTGTACTGAACATCTCATTGTGATGGTAAATAGGTTAAAATAATTTTAAAAAATTAAAAAGAATGAGAATAGTGGGAACGAGTTAAAAATAAATGTTGTATCTATGAAGTAGTGGTGGTTGTCCTCCTTTTTTGGGGGGGATGGCTTTCTGGGGGAGGGCCCTGCTGCATGGTTTTTCAGGCAGTCTTGCTACAGCTGAGTTCTCCTGCCCCCTCTCAAGGGACTGGGCTGTGAGAAAACCAGTTTTCAGGCTTTTGTTCTCTGGAGGTTTTTTGTTTTTGTTTTTGTTTTGTTTTGTTTTTCTCTCCCCCTGGCGGCTTTTGGTGGTTCTTTGGAGGTTTAGAAGAAAGCAAATTGCACCCAGACCTCCCTAGCAAAGAGAAGCCTCAGTCTGGTCCCCTCTGGGTGCTCCAGAGCACATAAATTCCACCTCTCACCTCCGCCGGCAGAGCCCGTCCCCAAGCCCGTCCCCAGTCACAGTCTCAGGGGTCACAGAACTCCCGCTTGTACCCAGAACCACGAGAAATACTAGTCCAGAGCTGGTTTCCAGAGGCTTCCTCAGCCATGGCTGTCTGGGCAGGTCCAGACCGCCAGACAGGTCCCAACCAGAGATAACACACTGATATTTTCATGCTGGCCTGGGCTGAGAGTGTTCAGAATCTTCTAGTCCTAGAGAGCACCAGCTAGTGCCTCTCAGGGGAGGGGTGGAGCGCAACTCAGACCCAGTCATGCAGCGTGCGTGCAGAGTGCAAAAGGCTGTGGTTCTAGAAAGCGCTGACTGGCATCCACACCAGACTCATGCACACTGCCACCCAGATGCTCTCATGCACACCTGTGGCTCAGGGACCAAGACCTGGCTTCTTTGCTTCACTCTCTCTGGCTCAGCCCCAGTGATGGCCATCCTGGGTCCTTGGGCTTAAGCCCCTGTCCCTAACCTCTGGATTCCACCAATTTCCCCTTAGGATCTTTTGCTCTTTTTGAGTGCTTTCAACCAGACTCCAAGTTAATTCTGGTCTCCAATCACACGGCACTCTTGTATTGGGGTATTACTTTCTGGTGGGTCACTTCTGGTAGCTCCCTGACCCTTTTGTTTATCTTCTGATATCAGTCTGATGTTCCCACTCTGCTTTTACCTGTCCACTGGTGTCTTCTGCCCCTGTAGAGATCCAGAAGTGTATAATTCCAATTTCAGGCTGATTTCATGGGTAATCAGAGTTCTTTGGTAGATAATCAGCTCACTTTAGGGGACCAGTTGAAACAGCGCCTCCTACTGCTCCACCATCTTGTCTCCTCCTGAGAAGTATTTTTTGTCACTCAGAAATAAATTTAATACTGACTATAAACCAATGTAATCTGAAGAAAGGAAAATCTTGTATTCTAATTTGACACCTGACAAAAGATCTTGCAGAGAACACTCATGTTTAGATGAGTGTTTCACATTATGAAAATTGTTTTCTAACTTCACATATAAGGGAGAATAAGTAATGAATAAGTAACGTCTCTATGTCACACCCCAAATAAGTAACAGAGATGAACCTCAAACACTCCTAACTGCTATAAATAGTCTCAGGTGACTCATGGTGTCAACAAAACCTCTTTAAAACTTAGTCCTTAACTAGTTGCTATGCTCTTCCTTCTCAGTATTTTCTCATAAAATATCTTGAAAATGAGAAGAACGATGCCTTCTTTGTGAATTTCCTACTTCCTCTCTTTGCAGTTTGAATTACTAAGGATCATTTATATTCACAAGGTTTTGAAATTTTACAAAACCAAACAGACAAATGTAATTTAAACCAAAAAGTAAAGATATTAAAGAATGGATTTTTGCTTTAGCTGAAAGTTTGGACAAAATTATTTTAAGAGTACTTTCCAAGTTTAATAATATAGAAAATTATAGCTAACTTCAAATTGCTTTATTTAAAAGAAATAACTTAAAAAAATTTGAAAATAACTATAAAACATTTTATAATAGTAATATTTTCAAATATATGGAAGGTTAATGTACAAATTACTTTGAACATTTTTTTTGAAGATTTTTATTTCTTTGACAGAGAGAGAGATCACAAGTATACAGAGAGAGAGTGGGGGAGCAGAATCCCCGCTGAGCAGAGAGCCCAATGCGGGGTCGATCCCAGGATCCTGAGATCATGACCTGAGCCAAAGGCAGAGGCTTAACCCACTGAGCCACCTAGGTGCCCCTACTTTGAACATTTTTGAAATTTATATAAATATCCCATAAAGCTCTAGGACTATTTTCTATTTCTATTTTCCACTTATGTTTCTCTTTCTAAATGTATATAGATTGTTTTGCTATAAACAGTCTATCTTTTGAGCCCAGCCAATGAGGCATCTGATAATGACTGACATCAGCAGTGCATTTTTGTCTCAAGAAAATGATAGAGTCTATTTGTCATGTGTATTGTCTTTGTGGTACATAAGTATCTATGTGATAATTAAAGCAAGCAGCTAGAGTGATCATGCATTATTAGAGGGAAATGCTTGTGTTTAGAATAAAAGATGATTATTATATTAACGTTTCAGGGGGCAGAGTCTGTCTGAGGGGAAGATATTTCTAGAAGGACTCTGGGACTCTGTCCTTCAGATGCATATGCCAGTCCCAAATTCCATAACTAAAAGCTTAACTACCTTTATCCATTATGAACCTGAATGATTTTTCCCACAGACTACTAGAGATTCATTGGATAGAGAGGAGAGAGATGGAGGGTAGAGTATGATATCATAAGGTGAGCATCAAATCAAATAAACACTGAACACTTTCATCTATACTCAAAAAAATAGGCTGGATGCTACAGGTTATAGACAGAAATTTTGAAAGATCTGCCTGACCTCAGAAAGCCTGTATTAGTAAGAAGGCAAGACTCTGCGCATGCTTTTTTTTTTTTTTAAGATTTTATTTATTTATTTGACAGACAGGGATCACAAGTAGGCAGAGAGTCAAGCAGAGAGAGAGAGAGAGGAGGAAGCAAGCTCCCTGCTGAAGAGCAAGCCCAATGTGGGGCTCGATCCCAGGACCCTGGGATCATGACCTGAGCCGAAGACAAAGGCTTTAACCCACTGTGCCTCCCAGGTGCCCTCTGCACGTGCTTTTTAATTGGACATCATGATATTTAGTGTATTAGTTTTCTATTGCTGCTCTGACAAATTATCGGTAACAGTGGGTTAACACAACACAAATTTATTATCTTGCAGTTCTATAGCTTCGAAGTCTCATCAGGCTAAAATAAAGATGTCTCTCAGGGTTTATTCCTTTCTGGAAGCTCTAAGCAGAAAATTTATTTCTTTGGCTTTACCAGTTTCCAGAATCTTTCCACATGCATCCCCTTCGGACTCCATTACTCAATCTTCAAAGTCAGCAACATCAGTTTCCCTTCTTACCCTGCTTCTGTCATTGCATCTCCACATCTCCATGTGACATCAGAAAAGAAATGTTCTCCACTCTAAGGACTTATTTGCTTAGATTGGTCTCATCTGGATGATCCAAGGTAACATAGTTCAATATTCTTTTGTGTGTCTGTATGTGTGTGGAAATAATGCAAAACATTTATTTTCTATAGAACACAATTAAGTAATCCAATTCTACTGCAGCATTATAAAAATCATCCCTTCACCACAGCATAAGATTTAAATGCATCTGCACAAGTGTGCACAATATATAAAAGGAATAAAGTTACTGCTGCCCTGCCAAGAACTTCGGGTCCCTATCCAGGTCCTACTATACTATTGGTGGGCCCAATGGTTTTATCAAAATATATTGTGTTTTTTTTTTAAAGATTTCATTTATTTATTTGTCAGAGAGAGAGGGAGAGGGAGTGAACGAGCACAGGCAGAGGCAGAAGGAGAAGCAGGCTCCCTGCCAAGCAAGGAGCTCGATGTGGGACTCGATCCCAGGACGCTGGGATCATGACCTGAGCCGAAGGCAGCTGCTTAACCAACTGAGCCACCCAGGCATCCCCCAAAATATATTGCGTTTAAAAAAAACATTTAAAAAGACAAAACAAAGTGCCTCAGAAACAAGATCTTCAACTCAAATTTCATCTATATAAATGTTGCATTTCCCTCCCACTTATAAACCTTTATTTCACTCCAACTGAGCAATAAATCTTCCACACTGAAGTATCTTTCTTGCCCAATTAATCCAAAGGAAAAAAGCTGAAATGATTAGTAAAGAAATATGTAGAGACTAACACAACCTTTTAATATATATATTTTTTAATTTTTAGTTATTTTTAAAATTTCTTTTCAGTGTTCCAGAATTCATTGTTTATGCACCACACCCAGTGCTCCAAGTAATATGTGCCCTCCACAATATATTTTTCAGGTTTAAAAAATGTTTCAAATTTGTAGTTACTAATAGGAAAATACCATCTGAATGAATACCTTAATGGCAAACCATTATAGAATGTTTCATTTGCATGGGTGGGCAGAAGGGTAGGGATTCTCTTCAGAGCACCCCAGCTTTCTTCATGAGAAGGTCAGATGCTGCTTCTTAATGGTGCATGGGAGAAGAATGAGGCACAAACAAGTCAGCTATAAGAGAGAGGGAGCAGGGGACAACAGCTAGAAGGACTGTCTCCCCAAACAACTCCTCAATCCCATTATTTATTAGATACAAGATAGCAACAAAGGAAAAGAAAAGCAGGCTATATAATAGTTACATGTCTAGTAGATAAACAAGGAGGAATTTGAAACATATGTTGGTCACAAGTTTTAGAGGCAAATGAGGTAAACAAGAAGAGCAAGGTGTGTCTGGTCCAGCAGCATGGGGTTGCAATTGTGCAAGCGCCCTTAAAGGGATTACCTTAGCAAGAGGCTTCCTCTGAGGTAGGGAAGACAGTGGAAAAGGGAAGCAGGGCAGCTTTCCACCCTGAGCCCGCTGGACTTTCCCAGCAGTTGGGCTTCAAGGACGTGTGTCATCCCCTCCACCAGAGGCCTGCTGCTAGGACATGATTTTCTCAAGGTCATCTTTAAGCATGCTTGTGTAACCAGTACAACTGCTCATTAGTTAAAGTTATACTTTAAGCAGCATATTATTCTGAGGGACAATTACAGTCAGAGGTACACTGGTTTGTATTATTGCCATATCCATTAGGTGATTGAAGTTGCTTTTCCTTCAGCAAGACTTTATTTGTCAGAAGGGCATTATGCTTGACCTCCAAATCTGGCTGACAATTTACTGATGAGATTCATACCTTTTGGGTTGCTCTAATATTTTGACATATTCATTGGGTTCTGGGCCACATTCTGGAAGGCCACCATAACTTCTGGACTCTGCATGGCTGCAAGAACCTCTGGATCACTAAGAATTTCATGGAGCCCATGCATTCCTGCCATTCCAGGCATCATCCCCTGCCATTCCAGGCATTCCTCCAGGAAAATTACAACATTCCGCCAGGAAAGCTACCAGGGCAAGAGCCATACTGAGCTCCTGATTGTCCTCTGGCTTCTTCCTCTCTCTGGGCTCTCTCATGTTCTTCCCGAGCCTCCTTAACCCTTTCTATTCTTTCTTTGATCTCTCACTCTTCATGTTTTCGCTCATACTTTCTCTGATGTTCAGCTATTTTCTGGGCCCTGGGCTGAACTTCTTTTAGAATTGCACTAGCATCTTCATCACAATCCAGTTTACAAGCAAGGACAAGATCATGTGCTGCCTCTTGCCAATGGCCCAGAAGTCTGTGTGCTTTCCCTCCCACTTAGAAGGCTGAGCTGAATCACGATTTATTTCAATAACTGTAACTGGAAGAAGACACTAGCCCTCTTGTAATAGGGAATGACCAAGCGAGGAGTCAGTTTGATGGCATCTGCAAACAAGTGAATGGCTTTCTGTAGTCACCATCACTTAGGGTGTCAATGGCAGCCACTCCTTAATCACTTGCCTGATCCATCATTTCCTTGGTAATCTCTATATTTTCATCTCCCATTTCTGGAGGGGCATGAGTGTATGGTTCAATCACACCTACACTGTCAATTTCTAGATCACTTTCCTCACTTGATGGTTCCTTTGTCTTTAAGATATCCTCTGCCTTCTTACTGTTTTTTTTTCCTTCTGTGATACTATTTTCTGATTTAGTTTTATGAATGGCAGGTGGTACTTTTATCTCCCCCCACCCCCGCTCTCCACTTACTCCCACAGGAAGTGCATTTCCTCGGTGTGCAGAATGCTTGGATCCTGCTTACCCATTTTCATGAAGGCACGAAGCTCACTCACTTTGTGGGGGTCCCATGGTCCAGAGACGGGGGCAGGCTGCATGCCTGCTTGAGGTTGTCACTTGATTCCAGGCATGGTTACTAGCTCAACATGATCCTGTGGAAAGGGGCCACAGCCTCGAGGTAGAATAGACTAGATCCTCCCAGGCCGCTGGCTCCTCCTGCCCCTGTAATTCAATATTCTTAACCTTTATCATAACTCTGAATTCCCTTTTGTTGTGTGAGGTAAAATGTTCATAGATTTTCAGAATTAGAATGTGGACATTTTGGGAGGGGGCATTATTATGCTTAACTTAATTACTGAAAAAGTGGCTTAAAAATGATGCTTAAATTACAATTTAGAGGAAGAAGAGAAAGCTGGGTGAGCAAGAAAGAAGGGAAGAGTTATCAAGGAGATAGAAGATAAATTGATTCTTTTCTTGAAAAATACATCATTTCCTTTTCAATGTTTTTTTTTCTGCCTCTTGTATCATTTTTACTTCAAAAAAAATCAAGTATTCCATCAAGTTTTTCCAAGTTATTAGTTTAGATGATATTATTTTTGTTTTCTCAATTTATCCTCAAAAAATGGACTAAGGAGGTATTATTATTATCCCTGTTATGTAGCTTAAAAAAACTTAAAATAAATAACTCCAAATCACATATCTTGTATGTATTGAAACTGAAAGCAAACTTACCTGATTGTCACCTGTGACCACAGTTAACCACCATACTCCACACCCCTTGTTTATATTTTCCTTAGAAAATCTAATATTTGTTGTGGTATTTCCCCTCTTAAAACCACATTTATATTTGTTTTTTTAAAGCATAAGATATTACATTTGATGTTCCTTACATGCTATTTTTGTATGTTATTTTCAAATGTATTTATTTCTCCCTTTTACATGTATAATTTTCTTACTCCTTTTTTTCTTCAAATTTATTTTTTCTTCAAACATCTGGTGTTGAATGCCGTTATATTTTCTTCAAAAAGTGTAAGGCATGAAATTATCTTCTGAGTATGAATCTTACCCTATCTTGAAAATATTGAAAGGAGGTATTTTATTTTAATTATTTTAAGAAATTGATAACTGCATTGTTAGAGTTTTTCCTCCATGGCAATTCATGATTATTACAGAAGAATAAAAATCAAGAAAGCAAAATAACTGTGTAAACAATCCTATCACTAAGAGCCCTAGAGATCTTGAGAGAGTCCTGGTTAGTCATTTGGTGAGCTATCTTCAAAGACTCACTCCTTTTTTTGTTGTTGTTCGTTTTTAATTCTTGTGTATACTTACTAAAATAAGGTAATATATAAACTGTTTATAATGTCTTACTTCCCTTGCAGAAACATGTGAAAGAGATGTTATCATCTCAACAAATCTATCTTTTCACCATCATTTCTGCTGATTGCATAATAGGACTTCAATGAAACGATTGTAATGCATTTAACTAATTGTCTGCAATTTTCCCAATTTTGCATAGTGTAAACAACACAGAAATGAACATCTCCCTGCTTCTGGCTCCCTCTACCCTGTCCATTAATGTTATTTGCCTCTCTGATTATATGCTTTGTATATAATAATACATAGTGTACTGTGAAGTATGTGGGTTTGCCTTTCAGTTTTCTTGGAGTTGAACCTCTTTACCAAAATGTGAGTTTGGACTAGTCATGTAGGCCCTCTGTGACTTGGTTTCCTCATGCATGGCTAAGTAATAATACTGACCTCATGGCATTGTGGTGAGAATTAAATAGGACAATTCATGTAAACAATTTACAGAAGTGCCTGATATACATTGTGAATAAATGTTAGTTCTTATAATTTGGATTTATTCCTAGAAATGAAACTCAAGTGGTCAGAGGGAATTCACATTTTATGGTGATGTAAGGCTGC
Source organism: Taxidea taxus jeffersonii (assembly GCA_003697995.1). Taxonomy (NCBI): domain Eukaryota; kingdom Metazoa; phylum Chordata; class Mammalia; order Carnivora; family Mustelidae; genus Taxidea; species Taxidea taxus. The sequence goes on along the minus strand of RCUC01163683.1, from coordinate 2,533 downwards.
TAACATACCATTTGAACTCAGAAGATGTTTAAAAGACAGCTTCCCCTACAGTCAACTGGCCCCTTTAAAAAAATCATTGAAACATAGGCTGTTTTTCCTTTCCTGATTAGACATTGAATTCAAAAAGCAATTCTAAGAGATTAGTTTATATCAGGGAAAGTATCCTGAGAAATACAAAATCTAAAAACAGGTTATTAAATATTCAATATGTATTTCTAATTGTTCTTTTGTTCTCAACCTCATTAATGCCAATATCATAATATGTGCATACATATTATCTTATTGAGTCATTTTATATGTCTGTAAGAGTATTAGGAAAATTTATATTTTAAAAACTGAAGCATTACATCAAATAATAGGACTGTTGCATTAATAAAGGAAGCTTATATTAAAGAAGTGTAAAAATGCCATTTGTCTTTATTTCGTTAATACTGTTATGCAGTCAGTTATCTATTGAATATTCTGCTGGCTGGCTTTTCTGTTAGAAAAAGAATTATTTCGGGGTGCCTGTGTGGCTCAGTGGGTTAGGGCCTCTGCCTTCGGCTCAGGTCATAATCCCAGGGTCCTGGGATCAAGCCCCGCATCGGGCTCTCTGCTCAGCGGGGCGCCTGCTTCCTCCTCTCTGTCTCCCTGCCTCTCTGCCTACTTGTGATCTGTCAAATAAATAAATAAAATCTTTAAAAAATAAGAAAAATAATTATTTTGAGGATTTCAGAAGTTTTGTGTGAAGAATCTGGTGGCTCTTGGAGTGTCCTATGGTTTTAGAACAAGTTCCAGAAGGGAAGTCACCACTCAGGGTCCCAGAGCCACCAGCTTATTTACGTTTGGGACAGCACAGGGCACCATTTGACCTTGCCCCTGTTGGCTTCTTCTGCCCTCATTCTCCAGAGAACTGCCTCGATCTCCGCCATGACCTCCACCTTGCCCAGCCCCCAGAAAGCAATAGATCTTGCTGGCAAAGCAGCCCAGGAAGACAAAGTTCAGAACTATGAGGAAGCTCTTCAACTCTACCAACATGCTGTTCAGTATTTTCTTCATGTAGTTAAATATGAAGTGCAGGGTGAAAAAGCCAAGCAGAGTATCAGGGGAAAGTGTACAGGATATCTTGATAGAGCAGAAATACTAAAGGAGTACCTGAAAAAGAAAGAGAAAAATCCACAGAAGCCAGTGAAAGAGACACAGGCGAGTCCAGCTGAGGAGAAGGGGATTGACAGTGATGAGGAAGGAGAATCTGATGATCCTGAAAGAAAGAAACTACAGAATAAACTTCAAGGTCCCATTGTTACAGAGCAACCAAATGTGAAATGGAGCGATGTTGCTTGTCTTGAAGGATCCAAAGAAGCACTTAAAAAGGCTTTGATATTACCTATTAAATTCCTTCATCTTTTTACAGGGAAGAGAACACCTTGGAGGGGAATTTTGTTATTTGGGCTGCCTGGAACAGGAAAGTCCTGTTTAGCCAAAGCTATAGCAACAAAAGCAAACAACTGAACTTTTTTTTTTTTTTTTTTTTCATTATCTTCCTCTGACCTTGTCTCTAAGAGGCTAGGTGAAAGTGAAAAGCTGCTTAAGAACTTATCCCAACTTGCTAGAGAGAGTAAACCTTCCATTATCTTCATTGATGAAATTGATTCCCTGTGTGGCTCAAGAAGTGAAAATTTTGAAAGCAAAGCTGCCAGTAGAATTAAAACAGAGTTCCTAATTCAAATGCAAGGCCTCAGTGTAGACAATGATGCTGTTTTGGTTCTGAGGCCTACAAATATACTCTGTATTCCAGATTCTGCCATTAGAAGAAGATTTGAGAAACAAATTTATATTCCTTTGTCTGAGGCCCATGCTTGAGCAGCGATGTTTAAAGGGCACTTGGGGACCTCTCAGAATAGTCTCATATAAACAGACTTCCGGGAATTCGTGAAGAAAACGGCTAGTTATTTGAGGGCAGACATAAGTATCATCATTTGTGTTGTGCTTAGGCAGCCTATTAGAAAAGTGCAGTCAGATACTCATTTTAAAAAGGTGCACAGACCTTCCTGAACTGATCCCAATGAAATAGTTGGGATCTGCTAAGGAAATAGTTGATCCACTAACACACTGTTCTCCTGGTGAGTCTGGTGCCATTGAAATGACATGGATGGACATCCCTTGGGATAAAATTATGGAGCCAGTTGTTTGCATGTTGAATATATTACGGTCACTATCTAACACAAAAACCCACAATTAATATCACTTGTTGAAATTAAGGAAGTTTATGGAAGATTTTGGCCAAAAATGCTAAACCAAAAACAATGAGAAAGACTTTTATCATGTGTGTTTTTATTTCATGGGTACTTTTGCCTTTCTTGGATGGCATTCAGTTATTTCCAGTAAAACTCTTTCACCAGAGGGAAGTACAGATCTCACTCCAGAGTTCCTTTAATTTTATATGCACTTTTGCTCCATTACCAGTTAAATGCTCCCTTTTAACAAAAAATATAAAATAATGGATAATAAGGAAATGAGTGATATATGATTAGCAAAAAAAGTAGGAATTACC
>RCUC01163682.1:0-31745 GCA_003697995.1 Taxidea taxus jeffersonii | reverse complement strand
GGGTCCTCGCTGTGCGCTCTCAGGTCAAAGACCATATGTGGCTTCGGTTCCTCAGGTGTAAGGTGAAGGCAGGGAGAGGTGCGGCTCTGGCACCTTCCTGAGGCAGAGCTGGGGAGGGAGATGGGGGGCCTGCTGGAGCCCAGGCATGGGAAGGTGCCAGCTGGGGGGCCCTCAGGGCTGTGTGACCTGCTTCGGGTGTGGGACCTGCCTTGAGTCAGCGTCAGGAGGCAGGTCTGTCGGACATCGGGGGGCAGAGTCTCAGATTCCTGGAGAGCCGAGTGGGGAGGAGGAAGGACACATTGGCCCATCTGCTCTTGTCACGGGCCCTGAGACAGGGACTCTCCTCATCTCACCTGGGCACCTCTCAGCTCCAGGAGTTCAATTTCCCTGCCACAGAGGAGGGGACTAGGGACAAGAATCACTCTACACTGGGAACCGCCACTCTAGATGATGGTCAGACCTAGAGGTTTCAAAAGATGACAGGCAGTAACTTCCCACTATGAAAGTAATCAAACCACATTACAAAAAATAAAAATAAAGAAGGGAGCGGTGGGATCCCACACACAATCTCAGTGGCCTGTGGCAGGAATCCTCCTGGGAGCACTGGGTGGGGTTTCTGGCTCCCCAGAGCCCTGCTGGCCGCCACGGGCTGGTCTATGGCTCACCGCGAGCCGGGCCCACTAGCTGCTCCCCTCGGAGGAAGAGACAGTTGGCGAGCTGTGTTTGGAAGTTGTCCATGAAACCAAGGCCTGGCGAGCCCTAGGCTCCTGAGAGGTGTCCCCCAGCCCTGGGGGGTCTGATAAATGGCTGATAGGCTTCTCCCTTTTGGGAGCCCCCAACCCAGCACATCTTGGGACCCATGAGTCCGGTCTCTGACTTTGGGATTAGAACATGAAGGCAACAGAGTGGGATCGAGCTGCCTCTGTGTCCTTATTTGTGGAAACAAAGGACAGCTGTTGCCTTGGACCACATCTTCACGCACAGGCTGAGCCTGACCCTGTCCCTCACATACACTGGTCACCTAGCGTTCAGATGACACATTTATACATGTTCATCATGGGATCTGAATATCCCAGAGCAAATTCTGGAGCCAGGATCTGGGTCTCTGCTCTACGCCTTCCTTGGAGAGCCTGCTCAGCCTTGCGCCTCAGTTTGCTCATGTGTAAAATGGGGTAGCAAAGCTGGTTAGCCACTTTCCAGGGCTACTGTGGGGAGCAAAGGCAGGGGTGCACGGCAAGCGCTTAAACAGAGCCAGGACACAATGCTGGATACACTTGTCCTGCTTCACCCCCTCCCCGTGGCCCAGACACTCCTACTGAAGGGCGCAGAGAAGTTTAGCAACAAGCCAGAGGACACACACCCACATCCATGCACGTCTAACGACAGGGTGCTTGCCCTCCAGTCCCCGGCTGGGTGTGCCTCTTGGCAGCCAAGGCCGGCACGAGGGCGGAGGCAACTTTGTGCCACGCAGCTGCCAGAACACCTGTATTATACGAAAATCAATTCAACTCTGATCCCACAAAGCACACCACCCAGTCTGGGGGCACAGTAAACACAGCAGCGGTGTGGAACTAGGTGGACCAGGTATGCGGACAGGCAAGCTTTAAAGTACAGGGGCCACAGCAAGAGAACTAGAGACCCCACGCGGGGAGGTGGCGATGATGGGCAGGGTGGGCATGGGGTAAGGCCTGCCGGCATGGTAGCAGATCTAGGGACAGGGATGGGGGCTGGGGAGAGCATGGGTGTGACTGCATAGTGACTGAGTCAGGAAAGCAGGCAGGAAAAGCAGGTTGGTAGGGTGCGGAGGTCCACGAGTACTGTGCTGGGGGACCTTGGGCAATGGGGAGCCATGGGAGGTGTTTCAGCAGTGGTATGGGGAGGCTGTGATCTGAGCCAGGCCTGGGAAAGTTTCTCTGGCACTGCATACCTGCTGTTCAGGCAGAAAAGGAGAGCCAGAATCTAAGACCACAGTTCTCAAGGGAAGTCAGAAAGGGGACTCAGACCTACCACCTGGGTGTCTGCCCTTCTTCCCCCACGGGCACAGTTAGGGACCATCACTGTGGGCCTGGCACTGTGCTCCGGGCTACAGGCCATGGCACTCCATCCAACCTCGGAGAGCCAGGGAGGAGGCATCAGCAGCCCCGTCACTGATGAGCAAACAGGTTCAGAAAGGTTCTAGAACTTGCCAAAGGTCACACAAGCCAGTGAATGACGGAGCAGGAAATACAAACCCCAGATGTGGTTCAAAGTTCTGCCTGGTCTCTAGATTCTTGGCTCCCTCCCAGAATGACTGCTCAGTGCCGGCTCTGGGCGGGGCTCCGGGCTACATACCGGAAGCCTGGGGCCTAGCACAATTTGCAGCTGAGATTCGAAGCATTCCTCCCCAAATCTGGGTGGGGACCTAGGCAACCTGACGCCCAGGCCAGTGCTCAAAGGCATGCAGGGACTTGGCTGCGTGTCCAGGCCAGGGGATGCGAGCAGGATTTCCCTGCTGCCTCCTCTCCTGCTCTCCCCTGCTCTGGGCTCTCCTGTCCTTTTTGCTGCTCTACCAGCAAGGGGGTGAGGGGCTGGGGAGAGAAGGGGGAGGAGGAAGAGGAAGGGTGGGGATATTTAGTCCACCTGGCCTCTCAATGGGGATCTGAGTGTGGGGAGCCCTTGCCATGTCCCTGGGCTTCCCGCTGACCCCTGAACAGCCAACCCACCTCTTTCTTATGTTGCCCTCCCCTGCTTGGTGACTCCCTTTTGGCTGCCTCCAACCTGATGGCTTTTTCTTCCCAGTCCTCTGTCTGCTGATGCCTCTCCAGGGGCTCTGACTCGTCCCCTATTGACATCTCTTTCCTCACAACCATCTCTCGGCCACAGCATCCCCCATTCTAGTCTCCTCAAAACTTGGGTTTGATCCTGCCATGCTCTTGCTCAAGAATCTTCCATGGCTCTCTGTGGCCCACTGGGTTGCAGACACAGGCTCTGCCCACCCCTCGCGAATACCACTAGCCTCACGGAGTCTTTCCAGAACTGCGCTGATGACTCAGGGCTCCCTGGCCTCCTCTTAGTACCTAGACTACAGTGCTCTCTGGTGGACCTATAACGTGAGCCACATGTGTAATTTTAAATCACCTAATCGCCAAATTTAAAAAGGTAAAAATAGGGGAAGTTAGTTTTAATGTTTCGTTGAACCTAAGGTTCCAAAATACTATAATTTTAACATGTCAGTGACGTAAAAAACTACTGAGGTATTTTATGAATTTTTAACACAAGTCTTTGCAATCCCATGTGCATTTTACATTGATAGCACATCACGGCTCGGACCAGTCATTTTGGGGTGCTCACAGCCACATGTGGCTCGGCGGCCCCGTTGGACACACAGCTCTAGAGGTCTGGCCCTGAGCTCTGAGTCCTGACCACCTTCCGTTAGTGAAACTTTGCGAATCACTTAGTGCTATGGGTTGAACTGTGTGCGTCCCACCCTGATTCACGTTGAAATCCTAACCCCCAGGACCTCAAAATGTGACTTATCTGGAAATCGGGTCATTGCAGATGTAACTAGCAGAGACCGTCAGGGCCCTAATACAACAGGATGGCTGTCCTCATACACGAGCCCCAGGGGCACAAAGCACGCACGCAAGGAGAACACCATGCGAACCTGAAGGCAGAGACGGGGGTGATGCCTCTGTAAGCCAGGCCACAGCCAGGACGGCCAGCTGACCCCAGACGCTGGGAGAGAGACGCGGCACCGGCTCTCCCGCGCAGCCACAGAAGGAAGCGAGCCTGCCCACACCCCAGCCTCCATGACGGTGGGATGATGAATTTCCGCTGTTTGAGCCCCCAGTCTGCAGCGAGTCGCTACAGTGGCCCCAGCAAACCAATACACTTAGTTCCAGCGGGCCTCAGTTTCCCCATCTGTAACTTGGGGATAACAGACGATCAACTGTAACAGCTAACATTTCTCAAGTCCTTACACAGGCACTCTGTCTGGGCACTCCTCAGTCCTCACGATAATCCTATGAAATTGCAATTCTTACACCCAGTTTCTGTTACAGGTGTGGGGAACTGGGGACACAGAGCGTCTGCCCCAGTAACTCCCCCGAGGTAACTCAGCTGCTACGTCAGCAGCCAGGATTCAAGACTGGCCCTGCTAACTCGAGTTTACAGCCCCTGAGAACCGTCCCGACGGCTGTCCCATGAGGTAGGAGCGAGCTCCGGCCTGCCAGTGTGCAGGAAACAGGAAATATTACTCCTTATGTTTTGTGTTTCTCTCCAGTGCCCGGAGCCTGGGGTGCGGTGTGTGCACCTAGGACAGACCTCGTTCCTCTCTGTTCCTCGGGGACTCCCCCCTACCAAGCCCCAGCAGCCTAGAGACTAATGAGTTTACATGCCCTTGTAATCTTCCTAGAATTGACTAAAGCTGGTGCAAGAGAGCTTGAGTTTGCTTTCCATCTAGTGATTCAGCGAAACAGAAACAGAAACTAGGACCTAAACAAGTTATCGCAGCGAGGTGAACCGGGACGGTGGGAAATCTCGGGGCCACATACTGACCTCGAGCTGATGGAAGGCCTACTGTGGGGCTGGGCACAAGCTCTCCCCTTGGTCCAGGGGCTCCAGGCCTGTTCTCCAACTCCGGGGGCTCCCTACCAAGAGGCTGACCAGGGCCAGTCAGGGTAGAGCAAAGAAACCTACCATGGGGAACCTCAGGTGGGACCAGGGACCATCACAGGGCCAGCAGGGCGGATCCGATGCCCAGAAGACTGCTCCCAGATGTGAGTTTAAGGCTGAGGTCAGAAGGCCTTCACAGGGATGCCCCAGAGCTCCTTCACACAGAGGTGGGGGAACCTGCCACATCTGGGGTCACAGGTCGCAGACCTGGCACCCGGAGAAGGTGCCGGGGAAGTGTGCACATGGGTGTGTGTGCGGGAGTCCGGCCTGGCCCATGCACAGCCCTCTACTCACCTCCTGCCTGGCCACGGCAAACGGCGTGGCCGCCTCCATATTCCGAGGCATGATCCCGCTGAACCGTGTCCTGTAATCCACGATCTCCCCCTCGGGCCGGATGAACTTGTCATAGAGCACCGTGCCGTTGAGGTCCACGAGGCTGCAGCGAGCCAAGCCACTCCCCTGGCCAGGCCCCAGCCCCACCATCTCGCAGTCTATGGCCACCACCTCAGGGCTGCTTGCCATGCTGCTGCGGGACCCTCAGACGTGCTGGGGAGGCGAGGCGGGTGGGGGGCAACAACTCAATACGAGGACACCGTGGCCCCAGGTGTCCTCAGCCACCACCCTGCCAGCCTGTGCCCTCTGCCCTGTTTGTCACAAACACCATCCAGTAAAAGGCAAAGGGGGCCTCTTGCCACCCCGCCCGGCTTCCCGAGCCCAGCGGTCCTGGGGTCCTCGGGACGGGCAGGCCACCCCCTCCCCCACCCCCGCCCCAGCTCCCACTCACCTGCCCGCCTCCGCTGCCCTCGGCTCACATCTGCCTCTCTGGTGCCCCTTCTCCGCTACTGCAGTCCCTCCGAGCTGTGACTCATCTCTGACTTCACACCGGGAATCCCGACCCTGTTTCAGTTTCTGGTATTTATCAGACAAAGTCAGGGGCCGGAGGCCGGGCACGTGGGCTGGGCTGCTCCAGCCTCCCTGTCCTCGCAGGTCACCTTTGCCCCTGCCCGCACCGCACCCCCCCAAGGGCACGGAGCCCTCATCTTCTCAAACGATGGGCTGATGAGAAGCCAGTGGCTTGCCACACCTTTCCTCCGTTTCTCACCTTCCGTCTGTCCAGAGAATAAACATCCCCAGGATCAGGGACCACAGAATGTCCCACAACTTCCGGGGCCACGCCCAACCTGATACTTAGAGACACCTCTAATGGGGGCAGGGGGAGCTGGCTCTTGGGACATTGCGGCTATTAATAGGGAGGGCATGAGAAGGCTGGGTGTGAGTGGGGCTGGCTCACCCCTCCCCCCACACACACACCCAGGGAAGGCGAGCTGGGAGGGAGTCCCTAGAGTCGCCAGTGCCTCGGGGTGTTTCAGAACCTGCCATCTGTCTGCCCTCAACGGGCTCTGCCTTTAGCTGGGCTGACACTGTTTGAGGACATGGAAAAGAGTGCCTGGACAGAGCCCCCACCAGCCTGGCCACACTTCTAGGGGCTACACTCCCTGCCAGGCTAGAAGCCTGGCCTCTTACAACCATGCCTGACAACACAGAGCCCTCGGTATCTATCGATAGATGAATGAGTTACAGCTGAGACAAAAACAGAACCAGCTTTCAGTGAGGAAGTCGTCACTGTGGACTGGCAGCCAGATTCAAGCTTTGAGCCGTGGGATCTGATTTCCCCCAGATGTCACCAAGGTTTGTGGCTTGTAAAGGAATTTCCCCAGGTCCCTGGTGTTTTCACCAAGTGACGTCACCTCAAACATGTAGCAGACCTCACCTCAAACACGAGATCAAGTCCTGAAATACATCTAAACGGTAGGGCATAGCTCACGGTTGCCGTTCCATGGGTTTAAATTTGAGATAGGAGATTATTTTGGGTTCCCATCCTGAATGAGCAACTTTTGCTTGACTTCAGACTGTTAGGGGACTTTTTGTTTCTCAAATGCATGAAGGATTGTGCCCTGATTTGGGGAGAAGATGAAGCAGAATGTGTTACTTTTTGCAAAAGTGCATTGAAAAAGTAATCCCCTCGAGATTCAGTGGTGAGGTTTCTGCTTCTACAATCCCCTTAAGACCCCACACATCTCATGCCCTCACCCTGCTGGCCTCCTCCCGTCCCAGACACAACACATGCCCGCCACTCCTCTTCTTTGTCCCACGGTCCGGAGCCTGCTCCACGGGTCATCCACCCTGCATGTCCCCTTGGCCCCGTCCCCACCTGCCCATCAGCTCCCGGGTCTTCCCACCTCCACCTCCACACCCTGCTCCACACCGTCCTTCAAATCCAAAAAGAGATTTCGTTTCCCCACATCTAATCTCTTGCGCTGTTTGGGACAGCACTTTGCTTGAGAACCTACAGTGGTTTCCTGTCGTCCAAAATAAAAGCAAACCTCAACTCCCGTGCAGTTTCCAAGACTCCGTCACCTCTCCGCCAGCCTTCCCCATCTCATCTGGCATCACTGTCTACACCTAAAGCCGAGGCCTTTGTGTATTCACATGGTTCCTTCTCCCAGACTCCCCCCCCCTCCACTGGCCCCAGGGCCTCCCATTCTTGGCCGTCAGTAAGGCAGGATCAGATCTGTCTTTGGTCCTGCTGCAAAGGTCAGCCCCTCTCCACGCCTTCACCACCCCTTCTCACCTCCTCCCACTGCACTGGCTTTGTCTGGTCCCCAGGGCCTGGGCCTGTGCTATCCAACCTCCATCTCTACCTGGAAAGCTCTGCCTTCAGGTTATCCATGCAGTTTGCTCCCTCTCCCTTTGGCTTCCCACCAAGGCCTTTTCTGGCCTCTATTTAAAACTGTACCTCCTTTCCCTGCTGGATTTCTTCTGTAGGAATAATCAGCGCTATGAGAAATACCGTGATTTTACTTGTTCATTTACTGTGCCTGCTCCCACTTTGTGGTTTGCTGCAAGGCCCCCAGCACCTGGAGTCCTGCCTGGGTCCTGTGGAATTTTTTTCGGAGGTATTGTGGGCACTGAGGTTCAACACAGGCACCATGAAGCCCAGGGGAGGAAGCCCTGACCCCAGCCAGGTGGAGGGGAGGTTGGGGAGGGGCTGATCCTAGAGGGGATGCTTCCGCGGTTTCATTGGTTCACCCTTTGGCCAGACCACACCACCCTGGCAACCTCAGGTCAGGCGACAGCAGGAAAGTGAGTCACTCCAGGGAAACCTCTCAGCCTTATGAGACACACATCCTGTCGTCCTGTCGCAGTTGGCCCACTTAGGACTGTACAAAGTACAGAGGCTGCCACTGTGTGGCCCCAGGTACAGGGCACAGGCCGGGTGGCTGATTCCTAACAGTGGGTCACCCTGCTCCCTACAGGCACTCTGATTGTTGAATTCCTGTCCGTCTGTCTCAGCTGGGCCTGTGCTCCAAAATGCGCCCGTGTGAATTTCTCAATCCTGGGTGGCAGGTGGAAGCATCTCGGGCAAATCTCAGGCAAATCCCAGCATTTTCATGCGGGTCAAGCAGAATCACTACTGGGATACATTTTTTAAAAGATATAAACAGTGAAAATGAACTATAGATCATAAACACGCAAAAAAAAAAGAGGTCAAAATACTCGTTAGGGAAATGCAAATTAAAACCAGAATGAGGTATCACCCCACACCCACTAGGATACCCTACCGAGAAATCAAACCAAGTAATGAGCGTGGGTGAGGATGTGGAGAAATTGGAAAGCTTATGGGCTGCTGGTGGGAACGCAAACTGGTGCAGCCCCTGTGGAAGCCAGGATGGTGCTTCCTCCAAAACCTACAACACAGGACCACCACGTATGACCCGGCAGTCTCACTTCCGGGTCTACACCCATGGGAACCGAAAGGAGAATCCCAAAGACGCTTGTACACCCACGTTCACGGCAACATTGCTCACCGCCAAGCGGGGGAAGTAAGCCCAGTGTTCACGGAGACCCACAAAATGTGGTCTATGCGTCCACATGACTGTTCAGAAGGTAATTCGGACACATACTAAACGTGAGTGAACTTTGAGGGCCGCCCGCCAAGTGAAATAAGCAAATCCCAAGCGCTTGCGTTTATCCGTGTAAGTGTGATTCTACTCGTGTGCGGCAGCGAGTCAGATCCAGGGAGACAGCAAGGAGAACCGTGGTGGCCGGGGGCTGGAGGGGGTGGGGAGTTCGTGTTTAATGAGCAGTTTTAGTTTCGCACGATGAAAAAGCGTAGGAGGCTGGCCGCACACTGTAAATACACTAAACACCACTCAGAAATGGTTAAGATGGTAGCTGGCACGTTATGTGAATTTTATCACAACGAGAATTAAACACTCTCTTGAAAAGTGAGAACATAGCTTCAGGACAAACAAACTCTGTGCTCTACTACAGTAAGACAGCTGTAAAATTTTAAAAAATAAGTGACGAATTCCGTAGCTCTAGAATGTTGTCACATCCCAAAGCATCACTTTGAAAGCACCCCCCACTTCAAAGGCCAAAGCACGCAGCGAGACCCCGTGCCCAGCACCGCCCTCCCGGTCCCCCAACCAAGCCACCCTCCCAGCCCAGCCTGAGAATTCAGAAAGGGCCACTTCACCTACTTTTCGAACCGCATTTTATTCCAGAACAAATGGTTTTACAACAAAGCTGACCTTAAACCCAGTACATTTTCCCACTGGTAACAGTTCCATCTTCCTTCAGTCTGTAACCCAAAGATTCGAAACTGCAGCCCGGCTGGGCTGGGAGTTTGGCACCAGCTACAGACTTTGAAGGACTCCAGAGCAAAGCGCTGGAGCCAGGCCAGCAGAGGTCAATGCCACTGCCGGCTCCCTGCCCCGCAGACCGGGAGGGAGCGGAGGACAGGCAACCTGGAAGCAGTGTGGCTTCGGTAGTGTCTCTCAGTTCCTGGCCCTGCTGCTTGGATCAGACTGACATAAAAATCACTGTCATTTCCTGCACGCAGAGGGGGGACGCTGAGCGTACACGGGTCACCCGGCCACAGGGAGCAGTGAGGACCTAGCACCTGCACGCTGTGTCCTCAGCCCGCCTGTGCTGGGGCAGCCAAGCGTCAGCAGCCCCGCTCACTCCCAGGGGCGGGCGGGGCTCAGGTGTTACCCAGAAGAGGCTGAAAGGGAGCCAGGCACCATGCTGAGCACTCAGCACCTGGCCCCCAGGACAACCCTATGAGGTAGGCTACGGCATTAGCCCCATTTTACAGAGGAGGAAACGGGCTCAAGGGTGAGGTCACATATTTGCTCGAGGTCCCAAAGCTATTAAGTGGCAAGCAAAGATGGGCTCGAAGGTCAGTGTGGACCTGAGCTGCTGCTTAACCTCAATACTCCCAAACTGCCCTTTGGGAAAGAAGGCAAGAGGAGTGGCCGATGAGATCCTGACAGAGACAGATCTGGCAAGCTGCAGGCAACCCAATGACCACAATGACTGTGGATCAAAGTGCCCGAGGGGACACCAGCCCGAGTGTGGAGACGCTTTCCTGCCTGGCCCTCGCCCCATGGACACGCACTCGGCCCCCCTACACACTAGGTAGGGGGTCCCATACGGGTCCCAGAACTCAGACTGCTGTGCTGTTTCTCAGGCTTGTGCTTAAGAGAGCCTCGTGCCTGAGCTGGGTCAAAATTAATACACCAGTGTCTCCACCCAAAGCTTACCCGCTTCCCCCCACCCTCCGAACAGAGCCTGGTAACTCCTGGTGCCAGCTCCCCACCTGCCTGTAGGGGTCCTGCTGGTCTGTCACAGCCCAGCACCGAGGTCCTACTATGGCGCTAGCCCAAGTTCTAGTTCGGAGATAGGAAAGGAACGTCCTGTAGAGTGGCCTTAATTCTACAGGCTCAGGGCACATTCGTTCTGAATCTGACAATGCCTGTGGAGGAAGAGGCAAAGGGCAGTAAGAGAAGAGAGCTGTACCCCAAGTCACTGAGCTAACAACCCAGGGAGGAGACATCACCCCGAGAGAGCACAGCACGGGGGTGCTATCCACCTATGGGGATGGGGTGACAGCTGGGATGGTCTGTCAGCATGCGCGCTCCCCCGGCTGGGTCCCTGCCCACCTGACATTTTCATAGTATCTACAAAGTGCCATTAGCAGGCCACAGGGGTGGGGTTAAGTGCCCACAACAGCCCTGGGCGGAGGGAGCTGAGAGGACAGATGGTCCCAGCTCCTCGGACCCCGGCAGCAGGCTAGCTGCACCCTGCTCTACCGGGGACGACGTGCCCAGGGCTCTCCTGGCCCCCCGTGCCCACCACGCTCCACTCAGAGGCCGCCTGAGAGCCTCTCCTGCCTCACTCCCTTCTGTCCTGTGGCTCCCCCGTTCCTCCGCGGGCGCCCTGGGCCAGGTCCTCGGGCCAGTACTGGTCCTCCATGTACTGCTCCATGTCTGTGCTGCTGTCCGGGTCCCGGTCCTCGGGGCGGGGCAGGAGGCTGCCGGCCTGCTGCTGCTCCCACTGCACCTCCACCAGCCGGTACAGCTCCATGGCTGTCGTGGCGTCTTCCACCGACGAGTGCCCGTGCTGGCCGACCTGTGGGCGACAGCCCTCGTCACCGCCCAAGGTCCCTGCTCTGCGGCCGGCCGCAAACACATCCTCTCTGAATGGGTGTGTGGGGCCTGGGGTTGGGGGGGGCGGCGGAAACCTGGGAGCTACTCAGGAAAGCGAGAGTTACTGGCTGCCCCCGAGGAAGGCCCTGGCTCTCGGGCTGCCACAGGTGGGCTCTACATGGCGTGCAGGGACAGAGCCGGGAACTGCGAGGGGGACAGGTCTGAAGAGCCCAGCCCGCAAGCCTGTGGCCGGCTCTCACAACCTGCTGCGGACAAGGGTCGGTGGAGAAGACACCCAGGGCGGCCTGTACATGCTGGAGTTACCAGGACCCCTGCACAGTGCAAAGGGAGAAGGACTAGCAATCTGGAGGCTCAGCCACTGCCCTGCCCGGGGCCCCTCCTCACGCCCGCCCCCTGCGCCCGCCCCACGCACCTGGATCTTCTTGTGTAGCAGCTGAAGGGCCAGGTCCTTCAGAGAGACCCGGGTGCGGGTGTGGAGGCCGGGCTGCTGCAGGAGGCTGGGCACGTAAGTGGTGTCGCGGGTCTGGCTCCGAGGGTGCACGTACTTGAGGGCCTGGAAGTCATTGTGGAGCGCGTGCCCCACCACCACCTTGCCCTTCAGCAGCCTGAGGATCTGTGAGTGGATAGAGGAGGGGGGAAGGCCCCACTGTCTAGGAGGCCCAGGCCACGTGCTGCCGCCCTGACATGGGGCGTGGATCCCCGCAAAGCGGGGTGGCAGGGGGAGGGGAGCCCCAAGCCCCACACTCAGCCACGCTGCCTTGAGTCCGAAGCCTGGCCCTCGGACCTGCTACACCCCGCGACGCACGTCAGCTCTCTAACGGGCAGAAGCGCGCTCTCCACGGCGTGGCTGTGGGCATGCGAGAAGTCACACGTGGGGTGGGTCTCCTAGCAAGTCAACACAAGTGACTGTCCTGCTGGCGCCCGCCCTCCTCTCGCAGCCCGGGAGACCTCCCCACCCAACTTTCTCGTGGCCCGGCTCGTCTCCCACACCAGGAGGCCTGCCCCAGCACTGCCCCGGCAACAAGAGGACCCTGTGGCTCTCTCCCTGGAGCGATTTCAGCACTGGCACGGTCTCCCCGCCGGCCCTCCGAGTCAGCTCAGCGTAAACGCCCGCAACCGTGTCTGCCTGGACTAGTGGTGCTCAGTGCAAGCTCAGCACACAGGAGGCGGTCGACAGAGACCCGCTGGCTGGCGCCTGTGGAACTGTGCCGGGCCCTGGGGGTTAGCCACGAGCAGCAGCAGACATGGGCCCTCTCCCCAGGATTCTGTCCCTCTGCCCCTTAGCCGTGCAGGACTCCACTTCCCAGCCTGGAAACCTCCGCTCTCTGGCGCAGTGCTCACCAGCTGCACTGTGTGCGCCTCTCTTCCCTGCCTGCAGCCTCCTCGGGCCCCAGGGAGGCCACATCCAGGGCCCCCAGGCCTGCAACGCCCTCCAGCCCTCGGCAGCGAGCCTGGCTCTCCCGATCACCGCCGTGGGCTCCCCTGGCGTGCTTCCGCTGGCCATGTCCGGCTTATCACTAAACCCAGCTTTCAGAACAGAGGAAGAAGGTGCCATTTAGACTTCCATGGTGGAGACACACCACCATACTCTAGTCACACCCCCCCCACAGGCACATGGTGGGAAAGGATCAAGCACACTCTGTATGGGCTGGGTTGGAGCAGAAAAGACATGGTGCTGTTCCCAGAGCCCCAGCAACCAGGCCAAGGGAGGCACCGAGGAGCTAAAGGGTTGGCTGCAGGCCTCCCTCCCTGTTGCTGCTATTCCCAAGTGATATGCTTGTAAATCATCTCCAAACTTTGGGAAAGACACTCTTAGGCCATGTCTCATGTGAAAAAGGAGGACACAAGACCACGTGTACCAGTATTTCCCAAATTTACCGAATCCCAAGAATAACCGAGAAACATAAAGCGGTTCTGCGGTAATGCTTATTTGGAAAATACGTGTTCCAAAACAACTGATAAATGAGGACACTATTTGAGAATAACGCAAAAGTTCACCCTTACCTACGCATGATTCTGCCTTTGAGAAACATTTTAGTGAACGAAGAAAGCTGCACCCAGGGCTGCCCTTCCCTGGCCATCACCCACCCACAGAAGCCCCCACCTCTGTACTCACCTCTTTCTGGGCCACCTGGAAGGGGATGGCCTTGCGCATGTGCTGCCGAGTGATGCCACTCCAACGGGTACGGTAGTCCACGATGGGCATCTCCGGTCGGACGTACTTGTCATAGAGGACATCGCCGTGGTAACTCACCACAGAGCAGCGGGCCAGCTCACTCACCCGCCCTCGAGGTCCCGTGCCCACCATCTCGCAGTCGATAGCCACGCACTTGCTGGGCCAGGGCCCCGCGGATTCCCTGGGGGTGGGCTTCCTACTCCATGAAGCACCTCCCAATTCATTCCTTGGAGGCTGCGTCCCGCCGCTGGTGCCTTCAGTGCCCGGCAGTGCCCCTGATGGTGTGGGTGGTGGGGAGGACCGTGGCTCAGGGGACATGCTCAGCAGCCCCTGCTCCTGCAGCAGTGCCTTCCGGGCCATGAATCGCTGGTGCTGTCGGCTCTTTCTCTTATGCTTCCTCCGAAGCACATCCTTGGCCTGCAGGCTAGCCAGGGAAGGGCATGGGCACTGCACGAACTCAGGGCCTTCCCGAGGTACCATCCCAGTCGGCTCAGCGCTCGGGGACAAGTGCGGCCTAGGGGGCGCTCTGCAGAGAGAACACACGTGGCGGAGGGGTGGGGTGAGAGGGGGTGTTGGGGGGAGATGTGTGCCCAGCTGGTCTGGCAGCGCTCACTGCCACACCACCCTAGGGCCCTACGCTTTGTCTTGGGCTCACACACGACGTCCAGGACCCTGCTGAATCATCACCGCACTCAGTCAAGCTCCCCGGAGAAAATCTCTGTTTACATGGAATTGCTAAATAGTCCCAACAACCTGAAAAAGTATGATTATCCTCATCTCCTACGTGAGCACAGAGGTTAAGTAACCTGCTCAGGTAGGAAGACACGAGAGCTGACACGAACCCAGAATCCACCGTCTCAGCCTCCAGGCCACAGCTCACCTCCAGACGCAAGAGAATCAACACGTTTTAGAGAGGCACGGATATGAAAAAATAAAGGCTACAGAACCAGAGTGTGTGTGTACATACACATACAAATATATACAGACGCACATATAAAATTCCGCTTTTAAGTTTTTAAAATTCAAGTAATCTCGAGACCCAGCATGGGGCTCAAACTCATGATCCCGAGATCAGGAGTCAGACCCTCTGGCCGAGCAACACAATCCCCAGTTTTTTAAAAAAAGAATCCTTTGTGAAAGGACAGACCCTCAGAAACTGGAGAAAAAAAATTCACAAGGGGCTCACAACAGTTGTATGTTTTTGGTATGCGTTGACCAAAATAAGGTAATTGACTAAGGGACTTTCTACTTCACTCATCACAATTGCATCTAGAGTTTTCAGTAGCCGGGCATGTGGCTAAGTCACCACAGACTGCAGGCAGAGGGGCGCTGGGAAATCGGCTCAGCTTCCAGAAAAGAGAAATGGAGAAGGGAGTGTGTGTGCAGGTCCCTCCATCACTGAACACTGGAAATGTCCGGAATCTGGGTGGGTTTGCGAATCCCACGCAACAAGGCCAGTGGCTGCCCGAGAGTGAGGGGCCGCACTTGGAAAGCTTCACTCACTCGCTGAGTCAGCTGGTGCGTGTGTAGCAGCAGCCCAGGGAACCAGGACTTCCCAGTGGGCAGAGCAGGCTTTCAGTCGGCTCTTTGGAAATTACCCGACCTGCTGCGCTTCTGCTTCCTCGCATGAGAAATGGCCTACTACGAGGAAGACGAGACCACAGAGACCACACAACACACACGCGCTCGCTCTGCAGACATTACATACAGCAGGGGCTCAATAACTACTTGCACCCTCTCCCCCAGAGAGGGTAAGACTCTCCTCAGGTCAGTAACTAGCTCTTCCCAGGCCAAAGCTGCCTCAGCCGGGACTCGCCGCCCCTCCCAAACCACAGGCCTTCCGCCTCACACACCTCTGCTCCCGTCTACACCCGTCTACACCCTCCGTCTGCACCCTCCAGGAAGCCCTGCGGGACGAGCCTTTATCTAACCACCAGGTGCTGAGCATAGAGTGACAAGGGCGGATCCTGGACTGCAAGAAGCTTAGCCTCACCCGCAGAGGCACAAACAAAGCACAGGGAGTGTGCAGGGCTGGGTCAGAAGTGCCAGGCAAGCAGGACAGGCTGGAGGAGGATTCTGAGAGGCTTGCTGGAAGAGACTAAATCAGTGTGAAGAAGAAATAGTAACCCTCCGGCTGACGGGGAGAGGAACTGGTGGCCACAGGCGGGGCAAAGGCTGGAAAGAGAAGGAACCCAGGGCTGCGGAAGAGGGGCCCGCCGGAAGCTTGATGCCGCTGGGCTGCAAAGCACAAGGTGGGTCCTGGCCAGAGGAACTGTTCCCTTCCCCTTTTTACCACTTAACCTTCTGTCCCCACTCTGGGAAGGCCACCACACACTTTGGTGGTCCTCCCCTAAGCCTTTGAGTGGGGATCCCCCCCAGACTGGTCTCTGCTGATTACGTGAGGGAGTCCCAGAGCACCGACGGGAGTCACTGACTTCCTGACCCCAGGCAGTGACAATCTAGCTGGGGAGCAAAGAAATTCTCACCCCTCCAGGCCTGACGGCACAACCACAGAGGGACTTATTGCGCTTGAAGACGACAGTTACAGAGCACCCACCTCACAGCGCTCTGAAGGTGGGGACCCAGACACGTGTGTCTTTGTCCTCCCCCAACAGCCAGCCCGGACCAGCATCAAGCAGGTCCTCTTCAGAGGTGTGTGAAGGGAGCTGAAGCCGGGGCTGCTACCTGCTGGTCTGTGGGGATGGCAGAGCTGGAGGTGGTGGGTAATCGAGGGAACTCTGCACGCGGAAGGGAGGCCATCAGACTCTCATGAGGGGTCGCTCAAGACGGGAGCAGTAACCTAAGGACAGACTCAGCGGTCAGTTAGTGAAAGGCGGCGGCAAAGGGACCTACTGAGTTTCAGGAAGACCTGCGAGGAGTGCAGAAAGGGAAGGGCATCGGAGAACATGCAGACACCAGGTCCAGGAGGCAAAACGTCCGCACTGTGAAAGGGCAAGGAGGCCGGTGGAACATTTGAGAAGGATGTCGTTCGTGGGTGAGGAGACAGGGTGGAGGGAACAGTGAGAGACCACTGCTTCTGGAAGGTGGCGAGAGTCTGGGCATAATCCAGGGACTGACGGGGGAACAGGATCCCTACTGCCTCACAGGAAGAGCTCTGGAGACGACTCTGACCAGCAGGGGCAGAGATGAAGAGTCGAGGGGAGGAGCTACTGGGTGATGCCAGGCCGAGGCATCCTGACTCATCCTCCCTCGGGCTCGCTCATCCACTCCCCAAGAGGCCTTCTCCCTTTTAAGAGTGTGCGTATCTATAATCAACCTCTGGGCAGGTCACATATTAGAGCTGACTCATACAGAACCTCAGTTTGCCTCAGCCCAGCAATGGGGAGAACAGGGCCCCTTCCCTTCTCTGTGAGGGCTCTGGGCCCTGCAGGTCAGGAGCTGAGCCCGGGAGCAGGGTTGGTGGCCTCCCTGACCCCGCTGGCAAGATTTCAAAGCCAGAAGTGAAGCTCCCGGAGAAAAAGTGGCCTCGGGTTTCGAGAGACGAAAGCAAGCCCTCTTCTATAGGCCCTGACCCTGCCGACACATCAGAACCGACAATTAATTATCTAGGACACGTCTGGCCCATCCTGGGCCCCAGGTGGGAGCTCAGCGAGGTCAGAGAGAAGTTTGGCTCAAATAACACAACAGTTTGGGTAAGGACACACTCAAATCTCCCTCCAGCCCCGAACCAGCTCCCTAGGGATCAGCAGCCACCGGGCCTTCCCGTGGAGTTTGTGGCCTAAGGCAAGGACTCCAGCAGCAGAGTCCCCAGAGCAAAGGTTCCAAAGGAACCACGAAGTCAAGGTCGCCGGCGGTGGCAGGGCTACCCGCCGGATCCGGGAGGCAGCAGGCGCTTGAAGGCCCACTTCTTGGTGTCCGGGCCTTAGAAGCTACATGGCCTGGACCAAGTCACCATCCGCTGACTATAAAACGAGGGTTTATTAAAACCGAGGGTGAAACGAGGTTTGGGGGTCCCTCAAAGCAGTTAGAACGCCTGTTTAAAACGCCGATCCTCAGGCCTACCCCCCCCCCCCCCCCGCCGTCCTAACTGCCATTTTGAGGGACGGGATCGGAGAAGCTGCATTTTGCTGAGCGCACGACCCCACCCCCCGAGCCGTGGTACTAATTAGCGCCCGAATTTGAGAAAGCCGGGCTCGCTGAGATCCCCGCGAGGTACTCGAAGCTCCGAGCAAGGCAAGGAAAGCCCAGCAGCCCCGCACGATCTCCCGCCGCCGCCCGCGTTCCCCAAGGAGCGCCGCGGGGGAGGCCGGGCCTCAGCCCGGTAGGGACTCGGGCGGTGGTCACTCGCTGGCCGCAGCGGCGGGGTCGAGCCTGCCAGGCCGAGCCCCAGCACCCAGCGCCGCCCCCGCAGGCCTCAGAACCCCGAGCAGGGCGGGGACGCGGCACAGGCGGCACCCGGGGCCGGGCCTGCACACCCGCTGGCCCCGAGAGCCGCTCGGCCGGGCCCCGGGGCCCCCTCACCGCGGGCCGGAGGCGGGCACCGCGCGCGGACCCCGGGGCCGGGGAGACGCCGCGCCAGCCCTCCCGAGCCCGCCGACCCAGCAGGGTCCTCCAGATCACCTGAAGCGCCGCGCGTATCCTCCCGCCCGCACGTGGTGTCCAAGCAGCCCGCAAGCTCCCACATGCCCGGGCAAGCCCCACTCCGGCTGCCTGCCCATTGGCTCGCCGACCCGCAGCGCCCGCCTAACGCTTCTTCTGATTGGTCGGGAGCCTGGCTCGCGGCGGATAGGTGCAGGGCAGCGGAGGGGGCGGGGATTCCTAAAGGGGTGTGGTTTGTGCCGGGAGCCTAACCGATCTGCGAGAAATTTTAAGCCAACCCCAGGGGACCGTGTTTCCCGTGTCCCGTTCCTATGTGTGTCCTTCCAACCCCAACCACCCCTCTCCCTGGGTCAGGATGTGGCCTCCTACGGGTTGCGTGCCGCTAAACGCGGAATGGCTTACAGAAGACACACCCGCATTTGCAGAATGGGGATTAATAGTGCCTTGCCTCTGCTACTTCACTTGGAGAAATAATAGTGTCCATGGGACGCCTGGGTGGCTCAGTGGGTTAAGCTTCTGCCTTCGGCTCAGGTCATGATCTCAGGGTCCTGGGATCGAGCCCGAATTGGGCTCTCTGCTCATCAGGGAGCCTGCTTCCCCCACTCTCTGCCTACTTGTGATCCGTCTGTCAAATAAATGAAAATTAAAAAAAAAAAAAAACTTTTAAAAAAGAAAATGTAGTGTCCAGAGAGGAAAAACAAGAAGGCAGCTCTAAAGCTTTTATTTATTTGACAGAGAGGCAGGCAGAGGGGGAGGGGGAAGCAGGCCCCTGCTGAGCTTCGAGCTGGGCTCCATCCCAGGACCCTGGGATCATGACCTGAGCCGAAGGCAGAAGCTTAACCCACTGAGCCACACAGGCGCCCCCTATCTATCTGCTTTTCATGTGGACAATGTTTATCAGGGCTTACAAAAGGCCCAAACTCTGTCTCGTTCTTGGAAAAATTAAAATTCATCCCTGGACCTACAAACTCACTGGAAAAATAACTGGCTCAACCTACCTCCTTAAGACATATTTTCAATGGTGCTTCTATCGAAAACCGACTTTTTATGTTTAAAGAGGCTCTCTCCTGTAATGAAATGCTAAGTATTTGTTATTTGATCACTTGTACTGAAGACACTTGCGACAGTATCTCATTTAGGAGGGGAAAATGAACACCTAGAACTTGATGGGTCACGGAACGCTTTTTTAGAGTTAACGAGATCAAAATTTATGTACATAATTTTGTGACAGAAAGGTATGATTGGCTGCTCCAGAAAATAGTGCCAAGCATGAAAATTTATTATGCTGGGATTAATCCATGGCAGCTGAATGGAAATAAAAGTTCAAGAAGGAAAAAGAAAGATGATGGCTATAAAAAAAAAAAAGAAGAAGAAGGAAAAAGAATGTTGCATGTAAGGTAAAGGAAAAACAGATCTGGATTTAGTAAGGAGAGTCATTATCTGAAAGGATTTTGGGGGGGGGCAGAGTGGAGGCAGGGGAGAACTATAGTCCTGGGGGGAGGGTTCTGACCAGAACGTTCCCCCAACCCCAGGCGACAATGGCTTTCTTTTATGGGGAGGAGTAGACAAGCCTAGAAAGAATGGGGATGGGGAGGAGGGATGGACAGGAGTGGTCTAATCCAATATCCAGATGGGAGGTCTTAGAGCAGTTGGGAAATTGGTTTCCCCTGAGGCCTGTTCTCTGGAAGGGTCATTAAGGAGGAATTGCAAACTGGCTCTGGCTGAGGGTGGGCCACAGTCGAGGACCCTAGAGGAAGAAGAGAAGCTCAGCCCAAGTTTGGTTAACAAGCAGTTTTTTCTGACTGACCGGTGTGCCAAGCTGATCGGCTAACCACTGAGGAGTCGAGGAATGGACATTTGGAGTGTCCGCCATGCCTCATTCGAGGTAAACTAAAGGGGAAGCCATGAGTCTTACGTCAGTCAAATGGGACGGGGTGTTTCTTTGAAGTAAGTCCTTTCTGGAACACGAGAGGATTGGAGAATTTCTTAACCACTGCTTCCTTCCAGGAGCACAGGGCTCAGGTAAAATTTAACATTGTCAGTAAGAGTTTTTCATTATCTAATTGCTATGATATTTAGACTTTACTGCATTCATTTAAGCACACTTTTAAAAAACAAGATATCAATATTTACAATACATCCTTTATAACTACATACACCGATGGTTAAAAATATCAAGTAGGGGGGCACCTGGGTGGCTGAGTTGGTTGAAAATTAACTCTCCATTTTGACTCAGGTCATGCATGATCTCAGGGTTGTGAGATGAGCCATGCTAGGCCTGGAGCCTGCTTAAGATTCTCTCTTTCCTTCTCCCTCTACCCCTTCCCACTTGAACACTCTTTCTCTCAAAAATGAATAAACCATATATTAAAATATATATATATATGCACATATATATATATATAAAATCTAGCAGGGGAACCTGGCTGGCTCAGTCAGTGGAACATGCAACTCTTGATCTTGGGGTTGTGAGTTCAAGCCCCATGTTAAGTATAGAGATCACATTAAAACAATAAAATATTTATATATACATATATAAATGTCTTAAGTATATAAATAAATATGTAATATTTATAATTATAAAAGACATTATATTATAAAGTTAGAAGTTATAAACTATAATATAAAATACTATAAACAATATAATATATAAATATATGTATTTTATATATTATCAAGCAAATACATATATGCACATACACATATATATATATATAGATAGATATTCAAGCAAAAAAGTTGAAAGTCCCCAGGTATACGACACAGATGGCCTAATGCTGGCATCTTCACTGTGGATGGCAGTATCCCCAGCCCCACCTTTAGGGACCTCACCCTCCCCTTCCTGGAGTGAAAATATCAGAGGAGTGAAAAGCCCCAGAGGCTGCAGCTTCTATATAGCAGAACTCCTTTGAGCTGGACTTGGTAGGAGAAAGCCCATTATCTTCAGTCCTGTCACTAAGGACCGCACCCTTTCCCCTCCACCTTCCCAATCCCGAAGCATTTGAGACAAAGGGCTTGATCGTCGTTGCGTTTGTAAATCATCAGTGCCACGGTCAAAGCATCATTCCGCCCGCCTGTGCACCTGTTTTGAGGACTATTTAGGAAGCTACGGGAAGCTACTATTTAGGAAGCTGCTGCGCCAGGTGCAAACTTGAAAGTGGCTGTCAGTCTGGTCCTTTTTTAGACCAGTGGTTCTCTTAAGTGTGGTCCTGGGGATCGGTTAGACCGACTGAGGCAGAAAGCCAGAGGGTCGGGGCCCAGCAACCCGTTTTAATGAGCTGGACCGCTTTTGTGTTCGTGTTCAAGTTTCAGAGTCCTTCTTTAGAGCATAGGAACCCGACGAAACTCTGGGAACCGAATGAAAATAATTTGCTCATTTTATTCAAGCCGATTCCCTCTGTAGAGCGCTCTTGATCCAACAGTGACTCGGGACTTACCCAAACACAGCCTGTCACCAAGTCTTTCAGGGTACCTTCATACCTTCCCTCAACTTCTGAGAACTTCCAGGATTCTTAAACTGGGATTAAGTCTCACGTGACCGATTTTTTTTAAGGCGCACGGGGCGGGGGGGGGGGTATTCCAGTTTGCAGCCGAGACAGAGGCTCGCTGCCTCTGCGGCTAAAGCGCCGCCACCTACGGAGCCCAGCAGAGGGCGCTGCGCCCCCGCTCATCCGGGGAACCAGAAGTGCTCGCCGGAAACCTGGCTGCCTGCTAGTCGCCCAAAGAGGGTACGTGCGGTTAAGGAAAGGGGACCCAGGTGTCCTGATCCTTGGATCACCAACCCTTTTGTGTTCTGAGACACCTTGGAAGTTACATTAAGAAGTAGTAAGCTGTCTATTTTGCTGGACGACCTAGAGGTAAGTCACACACCTTCTCTGATCCCTGGTTTCTTCTTAAAACAAAACAAAACAGGGTGGTGGTGGGGAGGGAGGGGGGAATCTATGGCCTATATTCATTTTTTTAATATATATTGAGCCTCCCGAAATGGACAAGATACTTATCTGGGGAAGGGAAAGATAAACATCCGAGTGGGATAAAACTACCCTACTGGGGGGACTCTATGAGGGAGATGGTAGTTCTCACGAGTTCCTACTTCAGGGAAGGGGACCTGCGGCTGCCCAGGCCGGGGAAGAGAAAAACCATGAAAGAGGAGACAAAGAGACTACTACTGAGTATTTACATATGCTGTTCTGTAGGACGACACTTCTCTTGCTTAATTATCATGAACAACCCAGCATGGTAGTTGTGACGAAGTCCATTTCATAAGTGAGGAGTCTGAGGCTCAGAGATGTTAAGTGCCCTGCTGGAAGTCACACAGCCAGTGAATGGTGGAGCCCGGGATTAGAACTGGGGTGTCTGACTTCAAAGCCCAGATTCCGGTCCCACCCCCCAGGAGGTGCCACCCAGCTCCCCCTGTTTACATTCTGCTACATACCCGCAGGGGCTCTCCCACCCATCTCTCAACTCAGGAGCACACCTCACTTTGCTCCCCAGATGTTTGTTTCCCCCGAGGCGGGATCTCTGCCCCTTCCGTGTTCACACCAGGCCCGGAGGCTGAGGGCTGTCAGGGAGAGATTTGACTTCCTTCCTCTCTCGTTCCCCAGCCCGGCCCCAAGGAAGGGCAGACACCCACTGAGTGACACCAATTTGCAGCCTTCTCAAGTGTGAATGAGATTTCTAATAGGACCGGTGGCCCACTGGCTTCAGGCAGGGTCAGGAATAAAGAGAAATTTAAGAGGCAGGAAATGGGGGAGAAGTGAGCAGGTTTGGAGGATCTGACAGAGCAGCTGAAGCAGTGACAGCAGCAGCTTCTGGTGGGAGTGAGGGGCTGATTCCTTCAGAGAGGTCAAGTTCTTTGCCAAAGTCACACAGCTGGCAAGCGGTGGAAGCAGGGTGAGCTCAACTAATGGTTGCATTTTTAGCATTCCCCAAAGGAGTCCAAATCCCAACCCAACTGAAGGTGGTAAGGTGCTTTAGTGTTAGGATTTTCCCAGCCTTTTTGCCTCCCAAGGCTGCTGACCAAACCTTCCCTTCCTTGGAGCGTCCTAGGGTGCCTTGTGCCTGCCGTGTGGGTGAAGAAGGATGGGAGTATACTTGGAAAGGTCCCGAGAGGGCATTTGGGATTGTCGCCTGAAGAATGTGTCCCCGCTTAAGGTCTCATCACAGGGACTTGGTGACCGTCTTAGGGCAAGCGGCCCCACACGCAGAGCCAGGCAGAGAGACTGGGAAATGGTTTGTGTGATAACTGCTGCTGTCACCCCGGGCGGGCGGGCGCGGCGGGGGGCAGCGCTCCAAGCCTAACCACCCTACCCGGGTTTTTCCCTTGGTAATGCCTCTGGACCCCGCAGCAGATTCTGCGGCTAAGACCGTTGCACCCACAGGAGTCCGCTCTCAGCCCTGGGGTAGGCAGCGGAAACGCTCCACGTGTGCGGGGGGGGGGGGGGGGGGTGTGGGGGGGGGGGGGCAAGAAGCGGGGTCTGCGCGTCAGCCCTGAGCTCACGCTTCTTTGTGCCTGCGCACACCGCCGCTCTCTCCAGCCAACACAACCCAACCGTGGTTGGGTGAATTCGTGAGTGATGAGAAGGACTGTCTCTCGGGGTCCTTCAGTGGTGTGCTAGCAGCCCAGCGCTCCGGAGGACAGTCACCCCCATCCCCGCACCCCTCCCCCCACGCGTCTTAGCTCACGCTGTAATCTGTCCTTGTTTCTGGAAGAGTCTGCTTGAGGTGTGCTGCCTGCGGGGTGTGCAGGGTGGCTTCCGGAGGTGTTTTCCAGGACATAGAGAGAGCACAAGAAGAACACTTGGAAGGAGAGCCAGAAAGGGGGGCGCGGCCCTGCCCACACCCGGCTGCGGTGGCCGGCACCATGCGGCAGACTGGGACTTGTTGTTGGACCCAGTGAGACAACAACAAAATCACTAGTCTTCCAGATGGGGCGAGCCGGTCCACGCCCGCACCCCGACCTCTCCCGCAGGTGACTCCCGGGCGCATGCGCAATCAGCCTGCGCGCTCCTGGGGGGCCCGCGCTGCTCCCCGCGCCCACCGCCCAGTCGGTCCCCTCCAGCCCACCTCCCCGATCTCCGAAGCCTCCGCAGCCTCCGCTCAGAAAGGGGAGGGAGAGGGATGACTTCTTGTCTTGTTCCTGCCTCCGGAGTGTTTCCTTTTCTGGAATGAACATACTTTACTAATGAGATCTTATTTTTAAAGGGAGGCAGGAGGGTAGTTCATTTCTCTACCTTTCTTCATTAATCATAAAGCAGGGCATTATCATGGAGATGAAGAAAAAGGAAGGATTCCAGGTCATGGTGACCCCTCTCTACCAGTCCCCCGTCTCCCCAAGCCCTGCAACTCCACGGTCATGGTCCCTGGTGAAAATCCTCTCAGTGCTGACTGAGCCACAGCCCAGAATGAAGGGGGGTGGGGTGAGCGTGTTGGGGCAAGCAGAATGGGAAGGAGAGGAAAGAGGGAACAGGTTGTGAGCAGGGAGAGGGTGGCTTCCCAGCCTCAGGGTCCCTCTTACCTAAGGCCCAGTGCTGGGCTCCCCAGGGAATTGCCCCAGCCCAGGTAACCATGGAGGAGAGGTAAGTTGTGTGCGTCCCAGTCCTCTTCCACCCCATCCCCCTGTCTCGACCACCATCTAATTGCCCTAGCAGGACATATCTGCTTCTTAATTGGCAAAAGGCACAATATCCTGGTGGCTCAGAGAGCACGGCCATAATTTTATTTCTGCAGTAGTTGAAGGATAATTACCCTTCCCTATTGGTGCTACTTTTAATTCTTTCTCTTTTTGATTGCGAACTCTCCCCTCGTAGCCCAGCTCTCCAACCTTGGTTTGTTATCTCCATCCAGAGTAGGGCAGGGCTTGCTGGGAGGCACAGAGGGGGGACATGAAGAAGACTGGCAGTGCCCAGATCTGAGGCCCAGTGCCTTCTAGCTGTTTAGCGCTTTCTATGAGAGCAGGGGCTCTTTTGCTCATTATTATATTCCAGTGCCTACCACAGAGCCTGGCTCATGAAACTGCTTAGCAAAGAGGCAGGATTCAGAGACAGAGTTTGATCATGAGGTGTGAATATAATAGATTCACTTTCATTAGCTCTTTCCTGGCAGAACCAATGAAAATGGACATGAGCCCCAGTTTTCTTAAATTCTTTAACTCTGGCCTCTTTCTGGGTTGGGTGAAGATGCAAATAGATGGGCACCTGGCTGGCTCAGTCCATGGAACATGCAATTCTTGATCTCTGGATCATGGGTTCCCACCCCATGTTGGGCATAGAGCTTACTTAAAAGAATAATAAAATTAAAAATACATTATTTTTTTTAAGATGCAAATAGCAAAGGAGGCCATTGCAGTCTCAGAAAAAAGTACCTTGAAAACATGACCTGCCCTTGAGCCCACCACCTCCCTCTCCCCACTTCTAGTTTCTTTCCTCTGAATTTAGAGCCATCCCCTTGGCAATGCTTGTTTCCATGGTTTCCTCCATGACAATGATCCCCAATCCCCTCCTCTCTTTTTCCTCCTGACTGTAATGGGTGATAGGGATCCTCAGTGTGGCCACTCCATGTAACCATGGTAACGATGAACTGAGCCTTCATTTATCTTTTGTGAAGCTTTTGGAAGGAAGAGATGGGGGAGGGCCCAGGGCTAGAGCTGCCATTGTCATAAAGAGGAAGTCTAGGGACTTGTCTTGATGCTAGCCTGTAGGATTCAATTCAAACATTGTTGGGCCCCCATTTTAAGCATGCCTAAGTTCCAGGGAAGCAAAAGTGTACAAGAGATAGCCCCTAATGTTGAAAGGCTTATAGTCTAGTGCTGGGGGTCATGGTGCCACAGAAACCCTGGCATGGATTGGGGCCATTAAGGGAGGTGGCCCTTGAGAACCCCATCATGATCAAGCGCCTGTCCACTCCAAGCATTCCTTCCAGGCAAGAACCAAGAAAAGACTGACCAAGGGTGTCTGTGTTCACACTAAACCTTCTTCCAAACTGTTGTCAGAGTTTCTGTCTTGAAAGGGAGGAACTTTAATGCCCCTTTCTTTTACAGAAGTGTAGGATAAGGGCAGAATCCCCAAATAGGACTATTTGGTGCAAGGAGGAAAAAAAAGAAAACCCCACCCAATTCCAGTGCCACCGGGGGTTAGGATAATCTCCTTTCAGGGATCACCATCCCGCCTGCCACAAGCCTTCCTGGGAAGTGATGTTTCTGCCCTTACACTGAACTGGAAAGTGCTCATCTCCACCCATCCAGATGTTTCACTTGTTACTGAAAATGCAGGCCAAAGGAGTAGCTATGAAGAATTAAAGTGGAAAACAACGCTACTAGGGACACCAAAGTTGGGCAGAATGAATCCAAAAGCTGAAAAACATGTTCATCATATGTAACACAGCTCTTCCATCTTCTAGCTTCCCCTCTTAACCCCCAAAAGTTTTCACTGAATCCCTACAGTGGGAACTAATTCTGAACTTTTAGGAGAAATTGCAAAGATTCCCTGGGCTTTTCTTTTTCCTTTTTCTTTTCTTTTTTTTTTTTTAAGATTTTGTTTATTTATTTAACAGAGAAAGACACAGCGAGAGAGGGAACACAAGTAGGGGGAGTGGGAGAGGGAAAACTGGCTCTCCCACCAAGCAGGGAGCCTGATGCCAGACCCTGGGATCATGACCTGAGCCAAAGGCAGACACTTAACCAGCTGAGCCATCCAAGTGTCGTGTCCCTGGACCTTTCATATACTGAAACAAAGAATCTGCACTGACTTGGAAAGATGATCAAGATACGTTGTTGTTGTTTTTTTTTTTTTTTTTGGACGTCTGGGTGGCTCAGTTGGTTAAGCAGCTCCCTTCAGCTCAGGTCATGATCCCGGCGTCCTGGGATCGAGTCCCGCATCGGGCTCCTTGCTCGGCCGGGAGCCTGCTTCTCCCTCTGCCTGCCACTCTGTCTGCCTGTGCTCGCTCTCTCTCTCTCTAACAAATAAATAAATAAAATCTTAAAAAAAAAAGATTTTATTTATTTATTTGACAGACAGAGATCACAAGTAGGCAGAGAGGCAGAGAGAAAGAGAGGAGGAAGCAGGCTCCCCTCAATCCCAGGACCCTGGGATCATGACACGAGCCGAAAGCAGAGGCTTTAACCCACTGAGCCACCCAGGCACCCCCAAGATATGTTTTTAAATGAAAAGAAAAATCCATAGAACAACAAATTTTTTTTGTTCAAGAAAACTATAAATAGGGGCGCCTGGGTGGCTCAGTCGTTAAGCCTGTGCCTTTGGCTCTGGTCAGCATCCTGAGCTCTTGGGATCAAGCCCCGCATGGGGCTCCCTGCTAGGCAGGAAGTCTGCTTCTCCTTCTCCTGCTCCATCTCTTGCTCTGTCTCTCTCTGTCAATAAATAAATAAATAGTCTTTAAAAAAAAAAAGAAAACTGTAAATAACTATGTAGCAAAATTCGTTCTTGCATGTAAAATGTAATCTGGCTTAGTCAACATTCCTGGGTCCTAGAACTCTTAAGTTCCGTCCTTTGCTACTAGATGAAACTAAGGCAGATTGAAACACTCTGGGCACCCTGTTCACTCAGCTAGTCAGAAAAGGATAAATGGCATCCTCTGATTGGTTGACAAGGCGATGCAAACTAACCAATGAAATAATGTTTCTCCTCTTCTGGCCAATAAGATCTCAGTTCTTTTCTTGAAAGTAGATCTTTTGTCCATAAAGAAAATGAACAGAAAGGGAATTATAATTGAAAACAAAACGCTGTTGCTATGGGGCTATGGGACATTATTGACGTGATCAATGATAGGTGCCCCAGAGAATTCGTAAAGGAGGCACTTCTTTGGGAAGAAAACTACAAAAAGCAGGCCAGCTGTCTGGTCTGTATTAAAAAGAAGTTTCTATAGTAACATATGAAGGAAAAGAATTTTAATGTAAATCTCCCCAGAACTAGCCAGTCGATGCAGGGTAATTTTGACCTTCAACTTAGATTGAAGTTATAATGATTTTTTTTTTTAACATTAGCAATGTGTGAGGGAAAAGATGAGGAAGAGAAAATGAAATATGTGCTTATGGTTGCAGAGCGTCACAGATAATGATATGAGAGTTACTGTCTGAAACAGAGATTTCCCTGTTGTAAGTCATAGCTCAGCTTAAAGCAGGATTTTGTTTGGGAAAGGGAAAGTTCATGGCCCTTAAGGAGAAGTAGTCCAGGTGATGTAGTGCACAGAACACAAGCTGTCCTAGAGACTTACTAGTGATGTCCCTTGACATCATTCTGAGACTGTTACAAATGCCTCTGGGAAATGATGGGTAAAATGATTCCCCACAGATAGTACACAAATGAACGCAGGTGGTAGGGCTGACAGGTGAAAAATGGAGTCAGTGTTTGTCCATCAAGGGAAAGGAAGATCAGAGGATTAGAAGCCTTGAGAGCTGCATTTGCTATGAAGGCAAGCTGGAGAGAATATGAAGAGAGGAGAATCCTGAGGAATCAAAGGCAGGTGATGCCAGGGGCAATATGTTAAGGAAGGAGCATTTCTACCGACCTGTGCTGTGTGGTCTATGGGGAGAGCAGAGAAGAGGGGGTGATCTAGAATTCAGCTCTCTTCCCATGGCGGGTGTTGTTTCGGGAGGGAGGAGGCACTGCCAAACCAAGGAGGAACACTTTCTGTACCACCTTTGGACTGGCTTCCTGCCGTTCATCCACGAAGAACAAATATGTTTTTCTCATTTAACGGTTAAAAAAGAGGGAGGAAGAAGATTAGCCCATCAGTCTAAGGGACTAGATGAAAAAAGGAAGAAAAAAGCCCTAACTGTAAATCCCAGAGAAAGGGCAGAGTAGGATATGATCACCTCAGTGAAGGGGGAGGAGGAGAGTGGTAAGGGTTGCCGTGGTGGAAGGTAGCTGCCTCGCAATGAACCTTGACTTAAAAGGAAAAATTCACCTTCTAGAGTTTCCTTGTAAACCCCTGGGATTTTGCAGGACTGGCTGTGACTCCCATCCAGCCCAGGGAAGGCAGGGGCTCCCTAGCAGATAATATAAAGAATCAAGGTGTTCACGGATAATCAGTGGCCCAAACCCCTCCACTCACGGTAACCAAGGCAACAGAAGGCTGGGGTTGGTTGCCTGGTAACCACACTCTAGCACCAGGGTCCTGTCCCCTCCCTTCCTCCCCCACCTCCGTTAGCCCTTTTGTGATAACGTCTTCCCCTCCGGGCTTTTTTCCTCTCTGGCAAAAGAGTCATTCTGCTCCTAATGTAAAGGGCACACTCTAGTCTCCCTTGGCTAAAATTGAGGTCCTTGATGTTCATTTTGGACAGATTTCACCTACACCCAGATATTCTGACCCAGATAAAATGTGCTTCTTACCTCGGCCTCAGTATCTTCTCGCTCCATCCCTTCCTTCACCCGCGTTAGGGCGCTGGGAGATTGTGGGGAGAGAGGGAGAGAAGGAAGAAGTGGGGGTAGGCGGGAGCGAGAGAGAACACGGCCTGGATGTGGTGATATTCTACAGCACAGCAGTGCCCGGTGCTCCCGGCACATCCACTGTTCAGCCTGCCCCTAAACTCACCTTTTTCAGGCGCGCCTGTTCTCTCCTCGTCACCCTCGGGCACTTTGCGCCAAGGTATTCCAGTTGGTCTTAGAGAACAGGAAGATAGAATTCCCTCCTAGAATCCGACACCTACGCTCCTGGAAAAATGGGGAAGATGTGTTTCCCTCTCCCCACCCCCTACCCCCTTGGCGAACCCTGCCTCACCTCCTGGCTTCCACCGCATGAGGGTTGAGGAATTAAGCGCCGGCGGAGTGCGGACGCAATAGGGTCCAGGCGCTGTCCAGCCTGTAGTGCTGAAGCTGGAACCTCGGGTTCGCCGTGGAGGGGCTCTGGGGACCTCCAGCTGCAGGTTTCTGACCCCCCGAGGTCGGGATCCGAAGAGCAGGCGCCCTTTGCCGGGGGTAAAGGCGAGGTAGGAAGTGTCTGCAAAAGAAGTGCTTTCGCGGCAAACTGGGTTCCCTCCGGGACTTAATCTCCCAGCCTCTCCCTTCCCTTCCCCGAATTGTGTAATTATTTGCCACAGTCGTGGCGTGTAGAAAGAGCCCCTTGCACTGGGTTGATTATGCAGTGGCCTCCCGGCACTCCCGCCACGTTTTGTCTTCGGTCGCTGGGTTGCCTGGGTGTCCGCAGGCTGACTCCCGGGACTTCTGGTGCACAGATCTGTTGGCGGGCAAGTCAAGCCTGGAACACCAAGCCCCAGCGCTTTTCTACGTGCAACAGGTCTGCTGCACCTGGGCTCTGGAGGGCGAGCAGAGCGGAGACGCGGTTGCTGTGATGGGCTTGGGGAGACTGGGTCCGGAGAGCGCACACTCCCAAGGCTGGTGCAGCCCATAGCCAGGCGGCCGCAAGCCCTGTGCCTGCGTCGTCTGGCTGTGGGTGAGAACTAACGCCCCCGGAACCCCAGCGGCGCCGGAGCACTCGATAGGAGCGCTCCGCTGTGGGGCTGCGGAGCCGACTCGCGATGCCCAGGCGCCCTCGCCGCCTTTCCACCCGCTCGAGAATTTGTCAGCGGGCAGGACACCTTTGGCAGGTGCTGAGCCCTACCGCCCCCCTTCCCCGGCCCTCCGAAACAGTCCCGGGCTCCGTCTCGCGAATCTCAGTTCGAGTTGGCTGTTCTTCCAGCCCCGCGCCCTTGCCCTGCGGGGGAGGACTGCACCGAGGACCCTGGTCGGGGTTTTACCTAGCACGGGTCGCCGCGCCCAGGAAGGAGGACAGCTGCCCTCCCCCCCACTTCTTTCTCGAAGAAAACCCCCTTACCACGCCGCCTTGGGCTCGTCGCTTCTCCACCAAGAACTGCAGAGCCGGGGCGGGATGGGGTACGGGGCAGAAGGGGTTAGGGTTTGAGGGAGGTATTTTGTGAGGCACCCAGTGAATACTTGCCTCTCTCGGGCAATCTGTTCTGTCTCAAGCGGTGGCCGCGCCGTCAGGGCGGGAGGCAGGTCCAGAGTCGCGCGGTGCTCCGGGAGCAGACACAGTGGCCACGGCTGCGGGGACCAGTGGAGAACAGCTGCTTTAAAGCCGAGACCAGCCCACAGGTGGCCTGTCAGGGCCACGGACGCCCGTGACGTCATCCAGAGGACAAGTGGAGAAGGGAAGTTGGTGGTGCGGGGGTGGTCACCGCGCTTCACATCAAAAGTCCCCTGTGGCCATGGCAACAGCTCGAGGAGGCCTGCGCCCCAGCAGCTCGCTCGCCGCGCCTTTCCTCTCTGCTGCCGGGTGGTTGGGCTCGGGGATTCCGCGCTCCACCGCGGTAGAGTGCCAGAGGGGGCGTAGAATGGGGGAGGGTGGGGTGGGGCTTTAGTGCCAAAGCCAACCCTACCCGCACTGCGCACTGGACGGAGCCCTAGAGCTAGTCCCGGGTCTACCTTCTGTCCTTGCCTTTATTCCTCTGTCCTGGCTAAACTAGGGAGGAGAGGGTCAGCCTGACCTCAGGGAGGCTCCCAGAAGGCGGTCACTCAGAAACCTTCATTTCCACAGGGACATTCCCTAGCTTTCCCCTTCCCTCCCACAGCCCCACCTTGGCAGGTCGGACCCCTGGTCACCTAACAACACAGAGCTTGTTCTTCCTGAATTGAAGAACGTGAAGGCTCACCCTTCTTTCTCACCCACTCTTCATGGCCGTCCCCCAAAACCCCGGCCTGACTGAGCACACCCACGGGTGCGCCCACGCAGAACCACCTCCGGGAATCCTCACTTGTGTAGGTGGATAAGCCGAGGCTCCCCTGCTCCAGAAAGCAGCCAAACGGATGAGAAAAGAGCAAACCCACCATGGATCTAGGGGGAATCTAGGATTGGATGCTGGTGGCCAGGGA